>MU375906.1:0-187248 GCA_022495235.1 Xylaria curta | reverse complement strand
GAGGGTGACCGGGTTGAGGGTGACCGGGTTGAGGGTGACCGGGTTGAGGGTGACCGGGTTGAGGGTGACCGGGTTGAGGGTGACCGGGTTGAGGGTGTCCTGGGTGGTGACTTGGTTGTGGATGTAGTGGTTGTGGTTTACCTGACAGGTATTGCTGACCCATTTGCACTGATTGATGTTGAGGAACAGCACTTTGGATACCGTGAGCCTGGGGCGGCGCTGTCTGTGGTGGACGGGTTACATTCGCGAAAATACTATTCGCCAGATGAGCGCCAGCAGAACCATTAACCCCTATGGACTCGGCCACTTTGAGATAAATGTCAGCAATTTCCCCTTGATAGAATTTGAATATGCCCTGGGGAGTGTGGGATTCTGGAAGCCAAAATAAGATAGATAGGGCATCTTTCCCAATTCTGGCAAAGCAAGACACAGGCAACATAGGGTAGTACATACTAACGGCCCCACCAATTCCAACCGCCGTCTGCTTAATCGCAGGGTTTTTCCACACCTTTCTTGCCCATTTCTTCACCCCTTTACCTGCATCAGTGAGAGCGGTGGCGGCTTGTGCGGAGGTGAACGGTTTCCCTTGAGTTGAGGCAAGAGGAGAGGCGACTGCTGGGCTGTGTGGAAGCTGCTGTGCTTGCGCCATTGGTGGCGGCGGCGGAAATGTATGTTGACCAGCTGTGGGCAAGATCCCTGGAGAATGTGGCAGTGTCATGTGAGAATTATTTGGCTGACTAGTTACTATTGACGATGGATAAGATACCATATGTTGCGGTTGTGACTGGTTGGCCGGAGGGTGATATCCTCCAGTATGGGTTGCGCCTGCATGAGGCGAAGGAGCTTGCTGCTGTGGCGGCTTAATCTGCGCCTGAGACGAAGCTTGACCGTATACTACATTTCCCTGTGGAGAGGTCAACATTGGAATCACTTGACCTGGTACAACATAATGCTGGACCGGCCCCCCTGATGCAGTTTGTGCTAGCTGTTGCCCAACCGCGGGTTGCGGTATATTGACTGTAGGCTTTGCATGGTTATTAGGCATCGACTGCTGAACAGGTGGTGGAAAGGGAGCGGATCCAATTTGCGATGGAAGAGGCGTGACCTGGCCAGGAAGCATTGGATAGGGTGTGGCCGATGGATTTGGTGTCTGGGACAATTGGTCGTGTGGAATTCCAGCCGGCGTGGGTGGTTTTGGATTGAAACCAACAGGGGACGTCGCGTTCCCTACCTGATGAGAGAGAGCATGGGCTGGTACGGATGAAGGCCTAATTTGTGCAGCATTCGTTTGGTTGCTATTGACGTTGGGGCCAGTGTGACTGTTCATCGCGGCAGATGTGCTCGCCGGAGTGGAAGCCTGCGAGACATGGAGAGACGCAACCGACTGGGCCGGGGAAGATACTTGACTCTGAATAGGCGAAACAGATTGCGTCACAGGGGAGGAATGTTGGTATGGCTGTTGTGATAAGACGTGTGCTGTATTTAGGCCGACGCTCTGATGTGTGATAGGTGGCTGAACTGATTGCTGACTTGACGGGCCTACCATCACTGGATGCTGCAATTGTGGTTTTTGAATACCAGATTGCGGATGCTGAAATGGAGGCGGCCCAGCTATTGAGTGAGGACGAGCTATATTTTGCCCGAGGGGATGATGAAGCGCTTGTTGTGCGGATGTCGTAACGGATATTTGCGTAGGTCCATGAGCATGGGAAGTAGGAACGTTGGCTTGTTGGACTGCATCATTTGTATGATGAGTGGAATTGCTCTGGGGTCCAAGCTGAGCCAGATTTGCGTGCGTAATATTGCTTGTCTGAGGTGTTGGACGGCCGGGCGCAATGGCAGCAGATGTATTTGGGAGGAAGGGGGTCGATGCGTTGCCTTGGGGTTTCAACGGGCCTGGCGGCATCGAGACCTTACCTGAGATAATAGCCTGAGATGATAGCGACATAGAGGGACGGTGGTTCTGGCTCGACGATCCTTGAAACGACGGGGATGGATGGTGAGCCGCTTGTACATTTGGCCTACTTTGGGTAGTTGTAATTCCGGCATTGCTTGGAGACATGATCATATTAATCTGGGCCAAAGGGGTCGCTGTGGTTAGTATAGGTTTGGAAACATTGACAGTGGCGGAGGTTACCTGTCCATGTAGCGGAGGAGCAATATTCGATTGTTGCATAGTCATGGCTGGTGATGGAAATTGCTGGTTTAGCGGTTGCGGTCTTCCACCAGTAGCTACGTCAGTCGGCGCGCCCACCCCTTCGCTCATCGTCATTGGGCTAGGCTTGCTATTGTTTCCGATGGCTGTATGGCTTGACTGCTGAGAAGGTTGCGAGCCCGGTGCTGGAGTTCCTTGAGGTGTGAAACTGCTGATGACAGAGATCACATCGGAGATCTCATCAGAACCGGCCAGAGCCGGTTTACTTGAAGGTGTTTCGGGAGTAATCGACGAAACCTGAGAACTCTTCGAAGAGTGCCGCTTGACAAAGTCCAATGGAGCGACGACGGGTATCTGTTCATCGACATTAATGCGTGGTTGTGAGTCCATTCGGCCAGAACCAGAGGTTTGGGGTGTCGTAGCGGGCTTGAAAGAACTTTCTTGATATACCGTGGTACCATGATTCAAGGGATCCGATTTACTAGGTATCTCGTGGAAGAATAAAAAGCCTGGAGAACCGTTCATTTTTGAGTTCGTAGATGGCGAATGACCTGGCAAGGTATTGACTCGCATAACACTGGGATGGTCATTGGGGACGGATGAGGCTTGGATTGCTTGTTCAGAATGACGGTAAGGGAGTGTACTTCCCTGAGCACGATTGTCTTCGCTCTCCTGAAGACTGTTATTTGGCTTACTGCCACCGGGTTTTAACGCGGATGGGGTATATGATAGAGTATGGGTCGCAGCCGGAATGGAGATGCTATCATGCCTCGCATGATTTCCAGGTATAACTTGCGAATTGGTTGTGCCAAGCGAGATCGATTCTTCTCCTGGACGATGACCCGGTTGTAGGACTGCTGGAATAGACGAAGTCTCGATGTCTATAGTTGACGACGTTTCGACAGATTTTCCAAGTTTCGACGGTGGTACTAAAGTATGGGCAACATCTCCTGATATTGACGACTCGGCATTTTGCGAGTTCTTCCTGCCCAAACTTCCAAGCTCACTATCCTGGTTCTGAGGGGCAGATGTTTGTGGCAAAGCTTCGAGAGCCTTGTTTGGCTGCTGATGTTGTTGCGTACCATCCTGGGTTGGCTTCCACGGTTGGAATCTGTTTTGTCCGGCGTCGGCCGGTTGTTTTCCCATCGAAATAATATCGTGTGAGACGTTATTAGAGGAGTTCATATCAGATTGTAACGGCGGGTAAGTAAAAGAGGCATGCACAAGTGGATACGAATCCACTGGCTGCATGATAGGCTGCGTAGGCTTTGATACCAGAGTATTGTTCTCTGCAGGAGTCCGATGCGTGGGAAGTTCGGACGGTCCCTGAGCTACGTTTGTCTGGATCGGTGCCGGCGTGTAAGATGTTGCGTCCATTTCAACTGGTGCGAGTTCTTCCGCGCACTTGACCGTGTCTTGCGTAGCGAGCTCGGCGACAAATCCAACGGGAGACCATACTTGTCGGCTGCTTTCGGGAAGCTCAACAGCAACTGATTAACCGTTAGAAGAAGTCAATAGATTTATTCGCCTGCGCCCATTCCTACATCGTCATGATTCATCGGCGAGTTGAGAATTGACTGACCGTTAGAAGCCATATTGCGCACGGCTTTACTCGTTCGCTCGCCAGAAACGGCGCCTTCAGGATCATCGTCCACGAGAGGACTAACGGTGCTGTAGGCATCCGGGAAATACGCGGAGCTATCAAAATAGCCAGTAGCGCTCATACTATATCCCTCCTCGATGCCCGCATTTTCTCTCTTCTCTCTCTTGATCCCGTTTGTTTTAGGGCCACTTCTCGTGTCATCATCATCATTATCATCTAGACCAGGAATGCTTCTTCTTTTGGATTCTTGTTCGATTGCTAAGCTATCTTCCGGGGTAAGCTTAATAGGTCCAGTTCCGACATCAAGCAAGAACTCCGCGTATTCGTCTCCCTCTTGTGGAAAATGGTATTGTACCATCCCCGTCGGCGCGTATTGAAAGTACCACCGCTGGCCATCGTAACCAGATACCCAGTTATCTGGTAGTTTCGCCATCTTGTATCGGAGATCTGTCGCCGTGATCTTTCGGCAGTTGCCCGTATGGGGTAGGTGTCGGAGAGAAGTAGACGTTAGCGGGCGGGTCGCGGCCGTCGCGATGGCATATACCTAATAGGAAGTCTGTTTGGCTTAGTGCGAGGTGACGACCGATTCTATCGTGGTCTCATCAGTGCACTGCATTATCTACTGACGATACCCCGACGCCTAGAAACGATTGCAGCTGAATGAAGATCTACCAGCCGTTCGAGGGGCGTATCGCGATTATTCCGGCTCCCTAGTAGCCGTCACGAAATGAGCCTCAACAGGACATCACAATTAAAGACGTCTAAATCATCGTGAAGTAAGACCATTTCACGCCAAGGTGCGCGGGTTGGGTGCTATATATGTGTACTGCACAGAGCCTCAAAGTTTCTGGAAGACGGAGAACGAGAGAAGGGTAAGTTTGGCCCAAGTCAGGGTTCAGACCTACACGTGTACTCAGCCAGATTCCTTAGTCCTCTTACCTCTCAGCCGTCTTGCATCGATGACAGGGAGAAAGTCATGTCGGGTGAGGAGAGCGTCCGCCATTAGCGCCAATCACGACGCGCCCAATGCGCCATCGAGGCAAATATAGGGGTTAACTACCTAGGTATTGGATGGCGACGTCTATTAACGTGCAGGAGCTGAACTTTGGGAGACCCATCGCATTCATGTGCAACCACCACGCTCGACTACCTACCTAGCCCTGCTGTACACGGCAAAAGGTCTGAATCGTTAATCATATATAGATAAATATGAGGTATATAGTAAGTCAATATGTAAGTCAGATGATATGAAAAGGTTGCGCAATCATAAGACAATCATAAGACAAAGAAGAATGTTGGAAGTTCCAAGTAGGCATGCCTCTTCATCGTCTACCTATTTGGTGCCCCATGTCGTTCAGCTTGATGAGCTAACGTAGATTATTGTGGGATACAAGTGGATCAGTCTAAGTAAAGTAAGTACCTAATAACTGTGGAGGGCCAGTGCTATATAGGACCCCGCACGGGGCTTATACAGTGTTCCCTCCATCCACAAGTCTTGTAGTGTGCGTGATCGCGACTAGGTACTTCTTATTTACGTTCTCAGTTTCGCCCTCTCACTTCTCTGTAGGTACGTTAATAATTACTAGTGTCATATAAACAACACCCGTTTCCGCCTTTCTAGCCGCGAATTTCTTAGTATTGTGTTCAAGTAATCTACTGAGATCGCCTCATCGTATGGAACAACGGCGAGTCTTTTCGGAAGAGCTCATTTCACGGATTGTCTGTCGCAGGGAGCTAGGCCTCGATGGCATGATACGTGACATACCTCCAGCAACACCTTCTTGTATACGCCGTGAATCTCCTCACTCGTCACTTGGCTCACTCGACAGGCTCCCTGCAGAGATTCTCCTGCTCACTCTCGAGCTACTAGACTTCCAGTCGCTGTCTCGAATCTCGCGCGTTTCTCTCCGGGGCAAAGATGTCGTCGAAAACCTCCCCGCGTATAGAGAAATGATGCAACATGCGCCCCAGACACTAGCTGCACTAGGGCAGACCCGGCTACTCAGCTATCATTCTTCCTTTCTGCTCCGCCAAACCCTTCGGTCCGCCAAGTGTGTTTCTTGTTTTGAATTTGGGGGGTTTCTGTTCCTGCCGACTTGCGAACGAGTTTGCTTTCAATGCCTGCACGAGAACCGAGCGCTCTGGATGATGAGGAGGGCTGAGGCCAAGCGGTGCTTCCGCCTTACAGACAAGCAGCTCGAGACAATCTCCACTCTATATAGCATCCCTGGTACCTATAACGTTAGGCGCCAAATCTCTCGTCGTCGGGTTTCCCGTCTTGTTAGCGCAAAACAAGCGAAACAGCTAGCCATCCGGATACACGGTTTGATCGAAACCTCGCCAGAGCTAAATCTGCTATATTGTGCGACAGATAAACTTCACAGGGAACTCTGGAAATTCAAGCGCTTTATCGAAGCGCCCTTAGAACCTCCCGGCTGCGATCTATCCAAGATGCCGGAGAAGTCAAACACCGTAGGGGACGATTGTTGTGGCATGGCTTCCATCCGCTTTGCCTACCTAACTGCAGCTGGAGCAGACCATGGGGTTTTGTGTAAGGGTTGTGTACGTGCTATAGATGACTACAACCGCAAGTCCATGCCCGCCCGTGTGCTCTCGGAACTTGTTCCACCCGGCCGTCGCCCGTCCCGTCCTCTCCGTGCTCTCGGAGTTCGATTGCGTTCCCGGGACGATTTCGTTGACCATATCCAGCATTGCTACGGCGTGAGCCGATTGCTTGCCGAGTGGGGAGAGAACTTGTAGTGTTACTTGTTTACGGGGACATTGAGATATTTTGCATCACCGCTACTGATGTAATGTACTCCATTGCTTGATTTATACTCGGAACACCTTCGTCTCGGTTCTTTTCTTACTACTAACTCGCATGTTGAATATACCTTATTTAGACAACTGTTCCACAAAACCAACTTGAGTGCAATGATCACGAACATAGGATTGATACACACTAAGCTCATTGTCAGGATCTCAGGTATGGGGTACGTATAGGCTCTGTTGTTGCGCAAAGAGGTCTATCCACCTACGTGGGATAGTCCCTGGCTATATACATATATGCCCTTTGTTTTGGTATGTGATTGTGATCGTAATATTTATTTTTGAGGTATACTTACGGGCGCAGAATTCTTCAAATTAAAACGCAAGCACCAAGGCGGCCCTAACGAACAACGTGTTGGCGTTGGCGGAACTCTTCTTTAGCCTTATTTTCTTTAACCAGATGCTTAGGACAGTAATTGCGCGTGTCCATATTATTCCTGTCCGCATCCCGGCACTGTAGATTGGTTCCGGCAGTGTATTTCTCATCGCATTGATGAAATTGACTCTTGACAACACAACCACATGTGTATATATAGTAGTCTTGAATACACATGGTACGTATAGATGTCTGATCTTGGGAGTTAGTAGAGATATTTACAATAAGCCAAATGGTGATGGCTATGAGCGTGTCAACTCACACTGTGCACTGTGGCCTATGTTCAAATAATAGATGGTTATGCGGGGTGCGTCGACTGTGACTATCGAGAAAGGTAATGAGGTATTGTGACAAGGTTGGAACAGTGTTCATATTCAACTAATAATTCTCTTTCGATGTAACCCTTCCTTCGTGCCCTTATTCATAGACAGCCTTGGGCTCCGTATTCCGGCCCTTCTTGGCCAACCACTCTTTGGGGGCCTCCGGTTTAGTACGCAATACGAGGTTGATAATAATCGCCGACCAATGATCATAGCCTTAGATCTGTATGTCTTGCCGCAAGGCTGACAGGCGTGAGCACCTGGCCTTAGCCGTGCGACAGGTATTGACTAGAAAAGAATGGAGGCTAGACAGCTTAAACAGACCGTATGAGAGACAAGACGAGGGCAGCAGAGCGAAATAATCCGGTTCACGTTGTGGATGATAGAGGTGATATTTATATCGTGTTCCTTCTATGCTACCGACATCATACCTATCACAAAAGCAAGGCCAGATGCCGATGCTACGCCTGCCAGCCTTCCGGCAAGAAATACAGATCTAAAGGCTGCAGCTATTCTGGCCGTGTGTTTCCTACAGATAACTCGCTTAATGTTGCGGAGATGTGAATATACGATCATATGCCTTCAGTTTTTAGCAAAGGAGGTTACGACTTAGAGTGAAACGAAGGGTTTCTTGTCGAGGGAAAAAAAGAAAAGAAAAGATTTCAGGGAGAAATCCCTCATTTATTTAAAGTTCTAAAATTACATATTCAAAAGGTGTTAATAAATAATTAGCAATATGAAATTCAACGAATACGTATATAAGTTTATTTATTTTTAATGTAACTTAGATTCCAGTCTTTATTATTAATATAAACCCTGATGGGATACACCAAAACAACCGGTATCGTGACCGCCATTTCACACTTACTATCAGGTAGCAAATATCCCAAAGGAACACATCCAGCGCGCGTTGATAGGATAACCTCAGTGGAGCATCGCGCGACTACCCTCTATGTCTTCAGCTGCAGTCTTCGAACGCGGCTGGTCCTCGCCACCATAATGTGCAGCATCCCCGCCGAGGTTATCGATAACCTGACGACTGTTCTCCTTTGACGCATCGCTTGTGTCTTTACGATTATCCATTAGTCTTCACAACCTTATAAGCCAATGAAGCTACTAACTAGGATTAGACAAGTTTGCTTTATGACCTTGCACTTTATGTGAAATGTCTTCTCTGCCCTGCGTAACTTCTTGCATGTCTCGAGAGACAGTTGACTTTGCACCCGCAGAATCCATGGTTTGAGATTGGGTTGGTTTATCGTCTGTAAAAGCTAAGTAATGGCTAGCTTCGGATTTGCTTGAATTCATGAAATTGAAAGGAATAAGTTCAAACAATGATAGGTTCTGTAAACCCTTATTATATCCCCCCCACCCCCCGCCATTCTAGTGACGACACATCAGATAACGCTTTGCGACTGCACTCCCAGCCAATAACCCAATCATCCACCTAGATCTCGATTTCAATGTCTCATACTACCACCATCACCACTATCAACGCCTGGCCCAATTGTGTGAAAAGATACGTCATAAGCCCCTAAACAAGTTTCGACGCAGGCCTAATCCGCACAAAATCCGGGGATCGCGATGCGACGCGGTAACGGCGTCCTCTAGTGAATAAGCCGACATTGAGATAGAGAAAAAAAAAACCTTAATACTACCTAGTCTCAATTAACCTTTGATCGTTTGGTCTGCGGTTCATCTTCCTTGCCAATTCGTACGGATTCGCCATTCTCGTCCCTCATCCCTATATAAGTTTGCCATCCATGTCGGAAAATCTGTACTTTCTCAACTTTAGAGGCGGTCCCTCTTCCTGATTTCTAAGGGACGTTGGCGATGATCAGCGCGCTCGATTATGTGTGCGAGGTCTTCGCAACGGAAAATAAGCGCTATCTCTTCAGCCGGTCCATGCGTACGTATTTCTAGCGGCATAAAATACTTGAATGATATTTGAAGCTCTCCTGGCCGAGCAACACCATTCTGGCAGATAACGAGCTTTTCTTCCATAATAGTAGTAAACCTGCTGTAGCCTTCTTCTTCTACTACAACCCAAAGCGTAGCTGTTGCACTATGCTTGCGGCCCTCTCGACGCTGATGCGGAGATAAGTATTTAATGTCGATAGTAAGAACCGCGCACACCGAGGGCACCCAGTTGATGTATTTCTTAAGTTTGGATTTCAAGTCAGCTCTTTTTGCGGCGTATGCGACTTCAACAATAAATGATACATCGTAATAGAGCCCTCTTTCATACCAGAATTGGTGATCGGGTGACATATATGGATATAAGGAACCTCTTCCCGTTAAAATGCGGGCACGGCCACTGCTCATCAAATTATCCTCATGTTCCTGAAGACTGGGATCTTTTTTTGCAACACGGTCCAGCTCCTTTCGAATGAGTTTAGTAAGGTAAGAAACCGTATTACCGTGGATATTTGATGGCATGGCTGGTGGTGTTAACCTGCCGGTGTCAGGGTTCAGTCTTATCGAACTTCGTCGAAGTATGCCAGCAGGCCGCTGTCTTTAAGATTCCAGCGCAGCTTTCACTCAGGTAAATGTTGGGTCGCTTGATTAGGAACAACGTCGGTGACCTCTTGTGCTGGTTGTGTCTCACTGTCATCATTTGGGATCGTCCGTGTCAAGTTGGATGGAGTTTCAAGGACGAAGTGTGTTGAGATGGGTTAGTCTCTTTTTCTCAGATCGAGGGTAAGGGTGATATTGATGTCACTCAATAAAAAAGAGAAAGCGTAGAAAAGTCTCGCCGAAGAGCACTCTAGTTAAATATGTGAACGCCGGAATACTGTTCTGTTATGGTCAGCTTGTTCAGCTTCGATGCTGCTTTTTTATGTTTTGGCGATTGATTAGCTCTTGCCAGGTTCAGCCACATTCGCTCGAATCACCTTCTTTATCCTCGGCATTGTGCTGTCTCTATACCACATGTTTATTAGTGCCTGAGCTTTGGGTATGTCGATCAAACGACTATTTGCTCATTCGATGGGAGTCCTGTTGTTTACCATTCTCGATAATTCAGTGACTCTTACCGCCAAGAAACTCCTTCAATTGTGTGAATAAAACCCAGGCAAAACGCACAGGAAGAGCCTCGCGGCCAACTTTTCAGGAAAGTATTTTGGACACTCCCTCATCATCACAATTGCATAACGCGTTGTCCAGGTTGAATGTTTGGTGTTATCTCAGCTACTTGTTTAAATTAAATTCACTGTCAGTTCGAAGATTGTGCCTGCTTCTAAGACATGTCGCATCTAATTGTCCCTAAACGGGATTTTTTTCTTTTTTTTAGAAAAGTCCGGTTAATGGAAGCTGATTGGTAGATTACTCACCGCTTGTTGGTTTTTTTCAAATGAACTTGTAGCAAGCACTCCTTGTGAATATCGAACGCCAAATCGATGCCATCATCATCTACGACAACGGGATCCCACCCAGCCTGAACATGAGCAAATAACAACATCCTCAATGGCGCTGTTGACAACAACGGTGCCTGCAGTTAAAGCAATTGAATCATTAAACGACTTAGATCTCGCGGTCGGTCAACGATTCGGGGGCGTGGAAAGGTCAAATTGTGCTGCTAGGCTTTTTTTTTTTTTTTTTCTCCAGAACTTGCCAAGTCCTCTTTTGTGTGAAACCACTACGCGAGGCAGTAATCTCATTCAAAACCACCTGAGCCATTTCCCACGCCAAATATTTCCACATATTTTGCAGCGCTTCAAAGCTTAAAATCTTGTAGGAATCTCTGTTCTGTGTGTACCGTGACTGACAAAGGTTAGACCAGCAAATCTTGTGATTCTGTACTGGCGTATCGATACCAGAGCTTTGAGCCAGGTTGAAGGTATGGTGGGGCCCCAAGGCCGAAACATAAGGTTAACACCGTGTGGCTCAAGCAAGACACTAAGTGATCTATTTCTCTATCGAAAAAGCGGAAGGATGGTATCAAAATTGCAAGAAGAGCTGCTAGAACTAGATACCGAAGTGTGAGAAGGGCGGTCTCATTTGGCGTGGGTGTAAATAAAATGTAGGCGGGCGAAGACCAAGGAGTGAGATACGATGGACAGCTCAACCTTTCAAGAATTCTTTCATATTTTTCTGCATATAATTAGCCGATCTAAGTAGTATATCTGTAACGACGATTACCTTTTACCAACTCCCACTGCACAATTGTTGTCTCTCAACGCAGAAAGCTAACTCTCGACAAGCTGGCACGGATGATAGGAAACTTAGTACCAGAACAAAATCGAGGCTGCTCTTCTAGGATATATCATGGTGTTAAATTATTTAGAACGCTTTTGGGGGTAGTGAAAGTGTGAGCGAAGTTTTCGAGTAGAACAAAGGAATGAGTCCCGGTGTCCTGACGAAAGAGCGTACGATGGACCGAGCAGAGTGGGTTCCTTGGAATGTATGTTGACCTGTGTATATCCTGTATCAACTTCCAGCTCGCACCCAAACCTCCACAAAAAGCCAAGTCTGCGGTATTGAGCTGTATATATATATTTCTTTTATTTTTTTTTTATTTTTTTTGGATTACAAATGATAAACGTTCAAGTTCGCTCAATTAGCATTCTCATTCTCTCTAATGCTCAAACCATGCGCTATCGCACGTTACGTTGCACCCAAGGCCCAAGCGCAATGGTACATGTTGGAAGGCTAAGGAATGGAAATCTTCGTAATGGTTTACTTTGCTAAGTTGGGATCTTGAGTTCTGATAAGCATCTAGATGGGTATGGTTTGGGAGTTAAGAAAGGTATGAATATAGCAATGGATGTATGAATCTGGCTATTAGGCATTCAGGGCTAGTAAACACGGGTAAATTCGATGGGAAACCGCTTAGTCAATACACCGCAAGGCAATCGAATAGATTCGTAGAAAGATAACTATAATAAATGGTGGACTCGAAAGCCAAGGCGTAAGTAAGTGAGGCTGAGATTAACCCTGGGTCGCTGCCTAGCTGAATAAGAGGATAAGCCTTCATAGGCAATCCTCCTATTGTCAGTCTCCCATCGACAAAGCAAACCCGCGTCAAAGCACCAAACCTTGTCTGCTAACTCGCCGTAGGATAGCGTGACGATCAGCGCCCAAAGGAGAAATAAAAGGGGAGTATTGTTGTATTCATCAGATTACGTATCGTAGCACAACAGAGTCGGTGTCATCGTCATTAGAGACCCTCGTCGGCGCCTCGACACCCTAGAGGCTCTCGACAGGCAGCGAAGAAATACTCACCATCCAACCGGCGCCGGAGGAATTCGCCGTTATCTTTATCGGGGTCGCGCATGTAGCTTTCAAAGGATTTTGGTGCCACGGAGTGAATAGAGAGACGCGCTTGCAGCCAGGGGTCGTAGTTAGGGCTCTAATATAGAGTGACCAATTGATTCCCGAACCACTCAAATCAAGGGGAATTCAGTCCTATACCCTAGGGTAGCCGCGAACTAGTTCTCTCACAAGTAGCGCCTTTTGTCTAAGCGTGGTTCGCGTCCTCGACGGCATCAGGGAACCCGCGGTTCATCACGTCATCTGGCTTCGGACCAGATAGTAACGACGCCTCACCGACGGGTAGAACAACAATGATTTACCACTTGCTATCAGCTAAAGGTCGACCGTCGAGCATGAGAAAGTAGCCTGCGTTTGTGAGATGGGCGGCTATCTCGTTCGTAGAGTAGTATGAAGGGAAGTTGGGAGCCAAACGAAGGGGTGGCACGGCTCGTCGCTGTCGGCCCAATAAAGTTGTCGGGTTGCAGAGGCTGAGGGCCAGGTTGGCTTCCGTTCATTCGAGTGAGTGTCGTATTCGCCAAAGTCGAAAATGAGATCGAGAATTCGGCCACTGGGGAACAGAGCAGGTATCTCGCAGAGCTGGGTCGCCGTGTCTTTTTCACCATCCACGGCACCTTACGCACCGTTGTCATTGGCCTCTGCTTCTCACTGGTGATCCTTTGCTTGCGGCGCTCCCGAACACAGCGGTCCTATGTTGTTGCGGGGACATAGCCTTGAGATGTCAAGAATCGTCCGAGTTGAACTCGTGGAGGTCAGGCTCTGGTGTTGACCAGCCTCTTCGTTACGCGTTGTTGCGTCTTGTTGCGGCTGTGTGGCCCTTAAGATTACTCCTAGCGAGGTGAATATGGTGACTATGCTTGTGCTTGTTTAATGGTTAAGAAGGAAGTAATCCAGAAAGAGAGAAGGGGCCTGCAAGAAAGTTGAGTCTGCAGCAGAACGGCTACGTGGGGGACTGGCAGAGCTGTAAAGGTGATGGCGAAGGCTGTGAGAATACATTTACGTCCTCTCTTCTCCTCTCATACCATCATATTTATTCTACATCTACGCGACCGAGAGGTTTTTATTTATTTATTTTTTTAATACAAACGTTGGTTTCCAGGGGGGCGTAAAATCCCTCTCAGCCCGATATGTGCCTTACGGCCCATACATGTGAAAGCTTCACTTTGTTTATTCTCACCTCGTATTGCCTGATTGGATCTGCCAGGCAAATATGGATAGAATAGTGCAACTGACTGGCTGAAGCTGTCGCTCGTATGATTTAAGATGTTCAACCCTTGGCCCGATGCGTCGGAACCTCATCAGGTCCGCGTGACACGAAATCAAATTCCTTTTCTTTTTCGTCGTTCTCATACAGCTTACATATATCAGGAAGACAAAATACTTTCTTCTCAGTGGTTAGTATTGAATCAATAATACACATAAGAATGATGCACCGAGAACAGATTCAACCACGTCGGTGAGGAAATCGGCTAAGCGGATCGAAACATGTTGGAGGCGGGCGGTCTGCTTTCCTATATGAGCGTACTGTGACTTTGTATCGACTCTAATCATCTCCAGAAGAAATTCGTTTTCAGCGCAGCGTGATGCATGCATGGGGTCAATAATACGTACACAGTGATCAAGGAAGAGACGACACGCGTTGGGTCTTTCCCCATATCTTCTGCCGACCCGTTTCCCAGAGATCTTATGTACATACACAGATACATAGTACGGTATGACAGATCCAACTTTCTCTGGGTATTGGAAGAGATCTCCACGATCTGACAGCGGGTGACAAGCCATAAAACCCACCCTGACGTATGCAATCATGTCGGCTCTATTACATTGTGTCTCGCTCCATGAAGAACGTGTGTGTGGCGCAGGAAAAATGAGATGGTTGATCGATGAGAAACGACCGAATACTTTTTTCTACTTTCATGGTGAAAACATGGATTGATTGTTTGATGTTTCGACGTTTTGACTTTTGTAGGTAGGGTCGATTTTTGTGCAAGTACAGTCTGTATGTACATACCTGATAGTACAGCAAGGGAGCCAAGCCTAACCGAAACGAGAAAATCCGATGGACCGGGTTGTCGGCTTAACAGGTTGCAGCTACCCTGGCTTGCCGGTCCTGTCGGCGATGAACCAGGGTCCCTGAGTGGTTGGACAGATTATGCCGCATGACGTCACATTATCGGATGAGCCAGGGAGAGCTGGAAACGATCTACGGCCATGCATCTCGCCAAGTGAATACCCTTATTTAAAAGTTTTTCTTCACATAGGTATCTACATACAACGCATCGTAAAAGTAAACGGACCGCACACACACAAGATACCCGTCAAAAGCAAAGCTGTACGCATGTACGTACATGCCAAGGGATTGGATAAGTACCCTTGACTCATGCGTGATTAGGAAGGCAAAGGTCATGGTTCCGAGTGACTGTAGCCGTACCTAGGATATAGGTACCTACATGATATAACTGCTACTACAGTAGGAATACCTACATATAAATATAATGTTGAGCGGGTCAGGCTTGTACTATTACTAGTGTTATGCGCCATAGCGGGCAGCAAAATGCCAAACAGTCTTGGCATGCGTGACAGCTGTCCAATTGAAGTAATGCCTGATTCGTGAAGCCGTTCTTGAGGCGATAACTGTGCTGCTGTGTCCCTACGGTAAACACTCCGCTGATCTCGGATCGTTTAGGCTGGATGGCAAAGGGGGCCGCTGACGCTGTGCTTCTCTTGTCTGTACCTCTTGTCTGTACCATAGGATAGCACTCTATGCTTAGACGAAGCTGCAACAATAATTCTTGTTTCTGCTCGGTAAATAGTATGAGGTTGACAAAATGTACGATGAGGAATAACTACATATGTAAATGGTGCTGTAGGTAGTAAGTAGGTACATACATAGTATATAAGTAATATTTCATAGTAGCAGAGATCAGGTGGTAATTGGCAGGTAACTAATTGGCACTGTACATACTATACACGTAGAGCCCATGTGAATCTGCCCCGCACCATGGAAACTTTCTTGCACTACGTGCGTTACGCTAGATGCAACAAGCCTAAGCCAGCCGACCAGCATCGTGGCGGCATTGACGCTAAATGGCGTGGGTTGCCCCTTGCATCGAGATAGAGCCTCGCAAGGTCCGGGATCGACTAGCGCGGGGGTCAATTTTTTTTTTTCTCGAGCGGCGCTGACACCTCATCACGTTTTGTAGCGGACTGTGTGTGTGACCAGATTGCGACTTCTAACAAGTACTATGTAGGTAACGTAACGCTAGTTGATCCGCGACTCCGGGACGGATATGTACCTACCTATGCTGATCGGGATTTTAACTTGGTAGTATTTGAAACAATCTGTGCCTACGCACACAGAATGATCTAGGACGGCGAGGAAAACTGAGGCTTTGTAGTAAAACCAGTCGCAATTGAATGACTTGACTCCCATGAATCAAGCTGTACCTGTGTATCATTCTTCTATGCCCCATGAATCAAGCTATATCTTCTATACATGCATAGGTGGGCGGTAAGAAGTCATGTTCCGTCCGCATAAGCAAGACAGGCGCGGCTCCTGATTCAACGTTGCCCGAACGGCCGACCCGCTGTGTAAGCCGTTATACTTAGAAATCCCCCCCGACTAGAGCCCCGATTAACTAACCTTACCTTGGTGTGGGTAGCTTGATCAAACCGGGGAACTTTTACCTACCCAAGTAAGAGGTATGTACTTATGTATGGAAGCAATTACCTATGGGTCAACTTGTCTGTTATCTATACTTACATACCTGTGTACAGTATAATTACTCAGTACCTACTACTGGGTAAGTAACCACCCTCGTGGATACACCCCGTGTGGGCCACGGAATCAAAGAAGCGCGTCATGTTTTGTTCGCTGCTTGCAGTTTTAGGGGAAGCCGCCAATTAGCCCTATATGTATTTACCGTATTGTACCTGTTGACTGACAGATATGCGCTCATTTTTCCTTTGGGCCAAAATTCGAACAAACATTGTTACCCATCTGCCCCCGGCATACATACACACATACATACACTCGTTCTCGTTCACTTTATTCGTCTCCTCATATCACATCATCCCTCGTCTCGAGATCACCTCCTCTCGAGATCATCCCCTCATATCATATCATCCCGTCTCGACTCGTCTCGAGAGTAGTAACATCGACCCTCCCTCCCCTCCTGTCCACAGACGCTCGCTTCTTGTTCTCTGCATACTACGTGTACTACTACCACTAACCTCTCTGCTCTGCTCTGGCCACTCGGCTCGAAATAACCGGTTCCGGATCACACACCCGGGCTTGCTTAGCCAGCCAGCCAGCTAGGTAGCTAGCTAGCTGAGTGATCTATCTCTGCTGGTCGTCGATGCCGTAGATCCGTCAAGGATGGCCGACATCCGAGCCGACGACGAATTCAACGAGAAGGGCTCGCCTGCGCTGGAGCATGCTGCTGCTCCTTCTCCCTTCTCTCGATATGGTGACTCGGAAAGACGTTTCGAGGGGAGGGGGCGGCTCAGACATCTGGAGGTCCCCCACGAGTCGGATCGCCATGTTCCAGACACCCACTACATGTCGGCGGCCGAATCGCGTGACGAGGCCACCCGGCTGGTCGACGACCTGACCCTGCTCCAGGCCGAGCAATCCGTCACCCACAACGACTACGAGGTGCGCCGCTCTCACTCGAGGGCGCGCACGCCCGTTTCCACCAAGGAGGACGTCTTCAATCAGCCCGCCCTAAACCCCGTCCTTGATCAGCCGCCCGAGCATTCGAGCAAGCTCAGGGACGCTTACCAGCTCGTCAAGAACCTCCCGCGTTTCATCAGGTATTTCCTCTACAGCCTACCCGTGACCACGATCCTCCTGATCCCCATCCTCCTCGGTATCTTCTTGGACCCCGGCTCGCAGGCCGTCATCGGCGGGCCGGGAGGCGTCCAGCTCCTGTGGTTCGGCATCTGGCTCGAGGTCGTATGGCTGTCTCTCTGGGCCGCCCGGATCACCACATCGGCCATGCCGTACGTCCTGGGACTCTTTGGCAAGATCACCGGCTCGGGGCACTACTCGAAGTGGAGAGACGTCGGCCGCCAGCTCGAGCTCCACCTGGCACTGTTTCTGTGGTTGCTCGCCATCCTCGTCTCCTTCCTTCCCATCGTGAACACCCACAAGGTCCCGGCACGCGTGCCGGACGAGTCCGACACGCCGTATCCCGATATACGATGGATCGACGTCGTTAACAAGGTCATCATCGCGTTCTTCGTGCTGGCCGTCTTGAACTTTGTCGAGAAGATCTTGATCCAGTGGATCGCCTATTCTTTCCACCAGCGTACCTATTCGAATCGTATCGAAGTGAACAAACAGAGTATAGCGTACGTGATGACTCTCTTCTTTTTTTTTCTTCTCTTCTTTTCTATTTCTTACACGGAACACTAGGTATCTTGTCCATCTTTACGAGCATTCAAAAGACCGGCTGGTCTCGGAAGAGGCCGTCATGGGAGCGCGCGCCGGCTCGGGAACCAAGACGCCGCTGGGCCTCATTGCCAACAATGCGCGAGAGGTGGCCACCAAGCTGGGAGACCTCACCAACCGCGTGGCCGGCGACTTTACCGGTCGTCAGATCAAGCTCAGCAATCATCCACGCAAAGTGGTCTCGGAGCTGCTGCGCAACTCGAATTCGGCCCAGGTCCTCGCTCGCCGCTTGTTCCGCACCTACGTGCAGAGCGGGAGCGACGTCCTCACCCCCGCAGACCTGAATCCTGCCTTCCCTAACAGCGAATCGGCAGAGGCTGCGTTCATGGTCTTCGACCGCGACCTCAATGGCGACGTCTCCATGGAGGAGCTGGAAGCCTTTGTCGACGAGGTGCACCGCGAGAAGAAGGCGATTGCCGCCTCCGTCAAAGATCTCGACTCGGTCATCACCAAGCTCGACCGGGTGTTCTTTGTGATCATCTTCATCATTGCCGTCATCGTCTTCATCTCCACGATCTCTCCGTACACGGCGGCTGCCCTGGCCTCGGCCGGCTCCGCCGTACTCGGCCTGGCCTGGGTCCTGCAGGCCACGGCGCAGGAGTTCCTCCAGTCCATCATATTCGTCTTCGTCAAGCACCCGTTTGACGTCGGCGACCGCGTCACCATCTACGGCAACACCGGAACGACCTTGCAGGGCGACGACTATTACGTTACCGAGATCTCCTTGCTATATACGGAATTCAAGAAGATGCAGGGACACATTGTCCAGGCGCCCAACTCGGTCCTGAATACTCTGTTCATCCTCAACCATCGGCGCAGCGGCTCGCTGGCGGACATCTTCACGCTCCAGATCAAGTACGGCACGCCTTCGTCGGTGATCACGGAGCTCGAGGCCCGCATGACCGAGTACGTCCTCGCGAACAAGCGCGACTACACCAGCAAGATCATCACCGAGCTCGTCAGCTTCGAGAAGGCGTGCAGCATGACGGTCAACTTCATCTGCTTCCACAAGTCGAGCTTCCAGAACGAGCTGCTGCGCCTGACCCGCCACAACAGGTTCGCGATCGAGCTGATGAACCACATGGTGGCGCTGGGCATCGAGCAGCCGCGCCAGCAATTCCAGGTGTCTGGCAGGGACTTCCCCATCTTCCAGGCCAACATCTCGCCCCCGTCGTACCAGGACCAGAACCAGCAGCCGACGGTGGACCCCGCCCTGCTCACCGCGACGCGACGACGAGCCAACTCCCGGGTCGCCGACGCGAACGACATGTTCCAGGACGTGTTTGTGAGCCGCAAGCTCTCGAGCAACAACATCCCGACCACGCAGCTCCCGCCACGGATCAACGAGGAGCCGCCGTCCGGTTCGACGACTGGCGCGAAGAACAGCCTGAGCCTCGAGCGGCCCTCAACCAACGGCAGTGCCAGGGACAGCAACAGAGGATTGTTCGGCCGTTCGGTGGGCACCCTCCGTCGGACCAGGACCAGTAATCCTCAGTCGACAGATCGCTCGAGGGAACGCGTTGATCGAGATATGGTATGATGGGATGTCTGACTTTTTTTAATTTTATTTTATTTTCTTTCGCTACACGATAGACGGGATTTCATCATGGTTAACAGCGCGCATCGGGCGGAGAGGAGGCCATCTTGGGCCTTTGACAACCATCTATCTATTAAGCTGGCTTGCGAAGAATAATGAGTAATGACATAGCGACGACGAAGAAAGAAGAAGAATAAGAAAATAATAATACAGAGAAGCGAATGAATGTACATATTCAGGATAGAGGATAGAAGGTGCGGTTAGAGAGAGAGATAGCATGTGGGTGACAGGCTTGAGGCCACACATACCTGATAGACGAAGCGATGTATCCGCGCATGTAAATCGAGTCACGCATGCATGCGCTTACTAAGGGCGTTCATTACCATATAACGTTGGCCTATTTCTCCGGCAAGTCTTTGCTTACTTAGAGCAAGCCTTTGTGTTCTAAGTTGCGTGATTTGTTCGCATTCATAGTAGTGGTGTAGGACGTACGGGAAGCAGAAAAGTGTAACAAATACAGGAAGCAGAGAAAACTGCTTTGATATTGTGTATTTTATTATTCATCGCGACAGACTCGTGATCCTCTGGTTTCCGATCACCTATCATCCCACCTCTCATCCTCACACCCTTGTCAGTCTCCAATTCTAACAGAGAACGCCCCATCCCGCCGCGCGCCGCAGATATGTCCGGGGTATCATCATTCGTGACCACTACTTTGTAGCAATACTATAGAATCAAACATCGAAATATATACAGAAAAGAAAAAGAAAGAACGAAAAAACACCCCGAAAACCAGGAATATATAGAGGATAAACGCCCTACGCCTTGCCGCCCAATCCTGTTACACCTCTCTCTTTCCCTGTGGCCCCAGTTCATTCCCGTCTGCTCCGCACTGCGCCGTTTGGTATGAATTATACAGGACCGAGTCATCAAAGCGCCGTGTTCAAAAATCAAACGTCGTATTTCCAACCGAACAAAACGGAAGGGAAAAAAAAAAAAAGAACAATGCAGATCAAATGCAATGGGTGCAAGTAGACGAAGGACAAATGCATTCCGATTTTCTCGATAGTCCTATCTAGGGTGGAGGATGTAGTTGGGGATCTTATTCGTGTTGTCAAGCATCGATGTGTTGTCGGCTCTATCGGCACCGCCTGACGGCAGGATGGCCAGTCTCATGACGATGAAGAAGTAGACTTTATCACGGCATTGACCCGGTCCATGAGATTCGCGATGCTGTCGAGAAAATCCTGATCTGGGCTCGGGGTTGCTGCACCGACGCGGTCGCCGCTCTTGGCTCGTTTCCGACTTGCCGGGGCCTCCTTTCGATATGCAGTCAGGTCCTCGTCTTCGGCCTGGTCGTCACGTTTGCGCTTGTGCTTGGCCTCGCCAAACTCGGATGGCGATCCGCTGGTCTGATTGTTTCCCCTGAACCTGGTGAGACTGGATGAGGCTGAACCTGGCATTGAGTCCAGACCAGCAGGAGGCGACTGGCTCGGGGTGAATGACTCTTCGGGTGGCAGTCCGTAGTCTCCCAAGCCCGGAAACCTCTTCCCTTCTCGAAGCATCGGTAGTGCGAGCGTCTCATGAAGGTACTCCCCGTTGGGCATCAGCACCATGCCGTTTGCCTTCATGCGCCAATACGGATCGGAGACAGTGGGGCGCGATTTAGAAACTCGGCTATGGTTGAACCCCAGGCTTGACCGATAACTGGAGCTGAACGTCGAGTTGCGCAAGCTGCTGGTGGACATGGACAGCGAGTCCCGACCAGCGCCGCTCGCAATCGCGCGAAGCCGAGCGGTCTTCGTGCCGGGCTTGGGGGCTCTTGCCTCTGGAAATCGCTTGAGGGGAGGGAGTCCGTGCCTCCGCCGCCGTTGGTTCTCTGAGCGGAGCCTTAGCCTCTCTGCTGGCGATATGTCGCTCTCGGGGTCAACGTCGTCGTCCCGAGCGGCTGCGGCATGGCGCGCGGCTGCCCTCTCGTCCTGCAGCCCGTTGAATACACCCGTAGCCAGCAAAGCGTCCTCGAGACTCTGCTGGGACCGTGTTGACTCTCTCATCCTCGTCATTTCCTGTGCGCGCTCCCTAGTCCTGCGCTCAACAAGTTCCTTCGCCTCTCGGATAGCCTCCTCTTTCTTCGCCCTTTCGGCCATTTCGCGCTCCATGACGCTCTCAGGAGAGTTCCACAATCTAGCCTTCTCTTTCTCGAGTCGAATACGCTTGACAATCCTCCGTTTGCGAGTGATATCGCGCCAGCGATAGAAGAAGGTGACTTTGAGGCTGTAGCGGCGAAACTTGAGCGCTTCGGCCCATGATTTCTCATCCTCTTCTTGTCGTGCTCTCTCCTTCTCGGCCGTCTTAAACTCTTCCCACGTGATCCTCAGCAGGTGCTCGACAGCGAGTGGTTCTAGTTCATCCTTCATCAGCCCTCTATCGGCCAGAACGAACCACCGGGTAAAATCGGCCATCAGATCCTTCTTGGGCATTGCGATCGCCGGGATGGCAACACTTGACGCTTTTGGACCAAGATTACTTGGTTTTGCTGGTTCTGGGCTAGACAGCGTTGATGGCGGGCTGGCCGGGGATTCTTCTTCTGAATGGCCCGTGATATGTGTGACATGCCCGGAAGGGGGAGTAGTTGAGTTGGGGGTTGGTGAGGATGCCAACAAGTTCAAGCCTGTTTCTATGTTAGTTCAGATCCAACAGGGTGGTGGGACGGAGTGAATGAAATTCGACCCGCTGATGGACTAAACAAGAGGCGCCGCTTACCCGTAGCTATGCCACTATTAATCATGGCGACGGGAGGTGGCGCTTGTTCAAACAGAGACCGGTTGGGTGCACTGAAATTCTGGGGACGGGCAGGCGCAGCAGCAGCAGCAGCAGGAGGAGGAGGAGGAGGAGGTTCCAGGAAGCCCGAAGAAACTGTGGTAGTCGACGTGGCGGTTGCGGCTCCGGCTCCAGCTCCGAGTGGCTTGGCTCCGGCGTCACTCCAAGAGAACAAGGATGGCTTTGTAGAGGCACCAAAGAGAGGTGTTGGATCTGGCGGCTGGTCATTCACGACGGCTGGAGGACTAGAGGGTAGAGCAGTAGTTGCATCAATCCTATCTGATTCACTGTCGCGTGCAAGGTCAGGTGTGTCAAAGGGAGTGTTTTCTGCGTCAGTAACAAATAAGCCCGTTTCTTCTTGATTCACAACCGCAGGTTCGTCTCCGCCCTCTCCGCTGTCTCCGCTGTCTCCGCCCTCTTGGTACACGGTCTGGTGAATAACAAAAGGCAGAGGGTGGCCGGAACGTTTGCGTTCAACAATGCTCCGAGAGAATGCGTGGCGAACACGTGGTTCTTCAATGGGTTGTCGAGTGTTCAGAATAGCATATCTGTGAGTACCATCTTGCCCAAAGACAATACCATGCTTCTGCGCAAACTCAATGGCCTCATCTTCCGTATCAAAACGCAGCCGCTCCTTCAGGAAGGCTGGCGTGATATCCTTTGGCCCGTCCCTCGGCCTGGTATAAGACTTTCTCACTATCTGCAGTATGGATTTTCGAACATCATTGAAATGGATCTCCGCGAAGCAGGCCATGGTATATGAAATCTCCGTCGAGGAGACGATCGAGAAGAACATCGCCGCCGCGCCCAGAGCAAGTTCCGTTGGCGCGTGTGGGTTCAGAGGTCCCTGGAGCGTCCAGGTATTCTGCAAGGACTCGACCAGACACATCGCCGTGCGAATTCCACTGGTATTCCAAAGGCGAGTGCCCCAGCCCTCGACGGTCTCTTTGATGGAAGGGTTGCGGGCGTTGAAGACGATATAGTAACCCCGGAACTCGGCTTCGTTCGCGCATTCGATGCCCTGCTCGACACAGTCGTCGTACAGCTCTTTGAGAGAGATGAGGGTCTTTCCCAACTGCTCGATTTCTTGCTGTTCAGAGAAATCTTCGGCGGCGAAGCCATCCTGCGAGAGAAGATGCAGCGCTGTGACATGAAAGCGGGCAATGGTCTCTAGACAATACACCAGGTCCGTCCGTTCGTCTGGTGTCAGATTGTACTTCTGCACGGACAGATCGATCCGAATGGCGCGCGTCCTATCCCAAAGAAAGTTATGCTTTGACGGCAAGAGACTGTCGGTTGGTATCAGGTCGTCGATCAGGTAGTCCAGAGTCGCCCGGAGAGTGGCAAAAGAGCGAACGTCCATCGGGAGAGGCGCGTCTTGACCTGCGGCCGACCGGGCGAGCCTCTTCACCATGAGCGAGGGTGTCGCGACCAGGTCGCCCGAGTCATCGGGTGCCTTCTCTGGATTTCTCACGTCGTATTCGATGATCCTCGTGATCTTCTCCCACTCGGGGCACATCTCTTCGGATATGCCGCGGAAGTCCAATGCTTGCTGCAGGGTCCGTCTCTGATCGGGGTCGTCGATGAGTCCCGCCCTGATCAACGACTTTCGGGCCTTCTCTCTGTATGTCTTGTAAGACTCCCGGAAATTCTCCATCGCCTGGCGCTGCGTGTGGCTCCCTGGGTTGGCGGGCCATTGAGGAGGTTTGATCCGGTCCTTGGAGAGCTGCTGTTGGATTTTCCTCGCCAGTTCGTAAGAACGACCATCGTGTGAGTGGGGATTGGGAGAAGAACGATCGAACGCCCGCCTGTTGGGGACCGTGCTCTGCGCAGCCGCGCCAAACCCGGTGGTGACCCCGTGTCCTACGGCCATACCAGCGGGGGTAGAAAAGATCACACCGTTTTGTCCATTGCCCTGTCTGCCCAGACTACTCTTCCGTCTCCTGGTGTCTGCAGGCTCGCGCACGGCCGCTACGGGCGTGGTAGATCCGTTAGGCCATGCTGGTTTGACAAACTCGGCAACCGTTCTCGGGTCGTTGGTGACTGGCCTGGGAGACGACCGACGCACGCCAGCCAACGCCGACGGTCTAGACGCTAGCAAGCCAGGCGCAGAGGTTTCTCGATTCGATTGTTCGAATGGGTTTCGAGCCGTGACGGCCGCAGCTCTCGTCTGTGCTGATGGCTTGAAAGAGGAGGTCGTTGCCGCAGAAAAAGGGTTGGAACTCGCAGTCGACTTGAGAAAAGGGTTGGTTGCGGGCGTCTGAGTGTTGACATTGCTATTCTGAAAAGGATTGGCTGGAGGCTTAGAAAATGGATTCCCAGGTGGAGGCGTTACTGAGCTGAAGGCTACGGGTCAAAAGACATGTCAGCACCAGGTTTCTCGGGTCGTGAAAAAGCTCCGCGAATATCGATGGGGTTGCCTTGGCAAGATAGTGCAGAGGACCTGGACCGGCCACCCAGAGCTGATGATGATTTTGATGATGTTATTGAGCTTCCTCCCCTCAGGCGGGACTATCCCCCCCCACCCAACCAGAATGTCTGGACGACGACCCAGGGCAGAACGAACATTGCGGACATCGAGCCGAGACACGGCAACTCGAGAGGCCCCTTTCTTTCGATTCCGGCTAGGCTAGCACAGTCGCGCAGCGCTCTGCTCTGCTCTGCTAGATGGTGTGCTCATCGAGGACCGACACGTACCCACGTCGCGGGGCCAAGGCGGCGCGTTGCAGCTCATCGTCGATGATCGATCAAAGGAAATCCATTAGACTTACGGTTGGGAGCAGTGGCAGCTCCGGCACCCCAACCACCTTGGGGCACCGTGTTAAGCATCGCGTGCGATGTGTGGAATGATCATCGAGAGGTTCTATGTATATTTATATACGTTGCAGCGCCGACGATGGCGTAGGTGGGCGCGGCGCGCGTTCGAACAATGCGGCTGGTTCTAGTATAGTATGATGGGAGCAGGTCTGGCAATTGTAAGGCGAGTCCGGCGTCTTGTAGTTGTATGTATAGTTGGTGATGGTATTTGTAAGGGAGAAGATTGCCAAACGACGTGTTGGCTCGGGTATATACGAATGAAATGAGTTGTTTTTTGTTTTTGTTTTTTTGGGATAATGGTCTAGCAGCACATTGGGGCTTATTGAATGGCAAGTGGTGTTGTTTGTTCAATGAAGCGGGTTCGCAACCGGCGAAGCTTGGGCTTCCTGCCGTATGTTACCGCTTCGCCTTTTTCGAAAGAGGTTAGAGTCCTCCATTAGCCGTGGCCTTGTTGAGTGGCTGGAACCAGCTGGCAGCCTAGTACAGTACCTAAGTTAGACTAAGTAAAGCAGCAACAACCTCTTAAACAGTAGTTAGAGGGATGAGGTCATTCCGACATTTCCCAACAACTACTATGTTAGAGCAAAACCATCCTTGTTGGTAATGATACGGACCTCATTCCTCTATTGAGCATCACCTCTTTTTTACCATTCTTTCCTTGCTGTAGCGATCCTAACAATCTCGTACCACCTATAACCAACGTCGGTCGGTAGTTATACAATCTCGCACCACACCAAAATCGGTCGGCAATTGGCATCAATCCACTATACACGTACTTACTCTACAATCAACCTACGTAGTTAATAATTCCTTCGTTCACCCAAGCCAGTCCCTGCATTTCGATGTACATACCTACAGTATGCATCAGCTCTACGGCCCCCATCCCTGAATAATTACCTACAGTAAGTCTGTATTTAGCCCTCGATTTGCAACATCCTGCCATTTTGCATTTGGAATTTCCCAATGGAAGCACACACACTCAAGGCTCAAAACCCCACTAAAGCCCGAGCCCGCCCCGTCCGTCACTGCGCCTTCGAATTCAACCACGTCGTGAGTTTCGCCAATTGAAACTAGAATTCATTCAGCATTTGGGCACGGAACAGTCGCTTTCTCTCTTTCGGACCCCCTTCCGATGCCACCTACCCTTCCCAGCTCGCATTTGATTTGATTTGATTTTCTTTCTCTCTCTTTTTGCCCCTCTTGACGGCCTCTTCAATTAGATGAAACGGCTTACGGTCGCTGCCGGCTCAGTGCTGCTCGTACGCATCGATCGCTAATATTCAGCGCAACGCAGCACCGTCATCAGCACACCAACGACTCATCGCCATACGAAAAGCCTCCGGTGCTCCTATCGCCTCGTGCGTCGACTCAGTGCCGTCCTCTTTTCATCGAGAACGCCAGCTGTAACTACCGCTCTTGTGTGTGACACGCCGTCCGCGCTGTGACCAGACATGGCGACCTTTCTTGAAGATCCACGCCTCCGGCAGCGCTGGAACCAGATATCGCAGACTACCGAAACCGTCACAGAGAACGCCGCGGCCGGCATCTGGAGCTTCGGGCATACCTATGTCACACCTTGCCTCGGGTCCGTCGCCTCGGCGTTCGATAGCTGTGCGGCAGTCTGTCTGGGCGACCGCGAGGAGCGCGCTCGGCGAGCGAGAGAACGCCAGCGAGCACGAGGGGCGGCCGAATTCAGCTTCGACTTCTACGATGATTGGGATGAAGAGTTTGGGGACCAAGACGGGGGCCTCTTGGGTGGCTGGCGCGCCGAGGACTGGGACCGCTTGGTAGCAGGCTCTGGAAAGCGGAAAGGCCAGACTGCCGAAGTACACGAGCAGCCGAGGACCAGGGCTCGCGGTATGAGCTACGGCACGAGGGGTCCCCGGAGAAGAGCGAGCGGCCACGATGACCCTACGATCATTCCGAGCACCGCGCCTCTTGGGTTTCTTGGTCGTCTGCCATTCAAGATAGGGGGGACGTTGAGGTACAAACCAAGCGCAGCCAATCTGCAGGAGCATCCGGGTTCTATGAAGCACGCCGGAGAAGGCGAACACGAACCGTTATTAGGCACCAACGGCGGCGACGCACATCCCAGCGACTTACCAATACAGTCTAGGAAGCGGAGTGGTACGGCCGGCAGCGGGGATACCAGCGACTCGTTCCGATCACGAGGCGATCTCTTCCCCAGCGACGAAGAGGGGGAGGAAGATGCTATACCATTGGATGACGAGTTCACCATCGCACTGGACCACGACGACCGCTCCAGCAGCCGGACCAAGAGCAGCAAGGGAAAACGCAGAGCAAACTACAAGATTTCGCGGAGCGCCTCGGGAGCGACGATAGACTCGATAAGGCCGTCAGTTCGGCAAGGTCGGTGTTCAAGCTCCAGCCCGCCAAGCCCACCACTGCTGCCGGCTCCCTCGCTGGAGGACCTGCAGCGAGAAGAACTGCGGCTAGAATTGGAAGAAGACGAGGCGATAGAGAAGAAGCGCCAGGCCGCTGCTAATCTGGCTCTTCACCGCGGTCTGAGTCGAGAGAATCTGCAAATTGAATCAGTGCCCGAGGTGAAATCGGAAATCGTGGCGATTGACCATATCCCAGTCCCGGACTCGGCGATACTGGACGATATATCAGACGAAGACGAGACGGAGGCTGACGAGAGATCAGCTCCAAGAGAATCTCGGTCACCAGTCACATCGACATCCCAAGATACACGGGATGAGTTTGTCCCCGCCCGGTTGCCTTACTTCCGCTAACCTCTTCTCTCATGTCTATCTGCTCGAATTTTGGGATACCATTCTGTAGAATTACAAGCGCGGCGTTTCTGGGCATGATGTACTTTGTGGGAATGACGTGCCTTGGACTATCTTCACTCGACAACTGCCTCACCAGTCTTACCTAATGCCGTACCGTATGGAAACAAAACAGTCAATCCAATGGCACTGACAATCAGTTCTGTCATATCCCACGTCTCTTCTACGAACCCTATTTGCACCACCGTAATGCACCTGTCTGTGTCGCATTCTTCACCCGAAATCATATATGCTAATCCCCATCTCCTTACCGCACCTCATTCTTGGCCACAAGGTTCTGAGGACGACAAACCCAGTCCGATCTATATATATGCAGTCACCGCCTTGATCAACACGAATACGCTGATTGGTCTCCCCAACCCGTCGAGCCCGTCAAGCAAATTCTCTTGGCAAGGGTCTGCGTCTACCCCTATCTAGTCTAGTCTAGAAGTTGCCTCGGTATTTCCCTCCGCACTACCCACTACCCCAGAAACCCCACCTCCACCACCTCGGCGCTTACTTGGTTGGTAACTATCCCGTCCCGTCTGCTTAAATAGTATCACCAAGGCCACACAAAGTGCGGTGTCTGTAGACCATGCCAAGTATTCATATCACGGAAAGGCTCTCGTTGTCGCGATACTAGTTCCTCTCGCATTTCATCACGTTACCAATTGGAACTCGCTACGCAGCTACTTTGCTGCTACATTCGTAATTTCGATAATTTTGGGATTCACTCGACGTATTTCGTCGAAGCTTGAATAGAGTCTTGTAGATTTCGTGTGCTAGCTGCCTAGATCTTGAACAATCCAACTTGGATCTCTCTCGCAGACAGTCCAGCTTCCGATCATTCCGGATGCCAGGATATCTCAAGATAGTGGCCCATCACTGACCGACGACCGACCATCTCAACCCCATCCCCCATCTCATCTCACCTCACACGACCCTGGATCTCAGCACAGTCGTAACAATGGCTCCTCAACCTAAAGGCCCCATCACGACACCGCTCACCCAACTGCTAGGCATCTCACACCCAATCATACTCGCCGGCATGGCGCGGACATCGGGCGGCCTGCTCGCCGCAGCCGTATCCAACGCAGGCGGGCTTGGCGTGATCGGCGGCTTCATGTACACGCCAGACCAGCTGCGGTCCATCGTTGCGGAGATGAAGGCGAACCTAAAGTCGCCGGACCTACCTTTTGGCGTAGACCTCGCGCTCCCCCAGATCGGCGGCAGCGCCCGCAAGACGAACCACGACTACACGGGCGGGAAGCTGGACGAGCTGATCGACATCACGATCGACAGCGGCGCCAAGCTCTTCGTCGCCGCAGTCGGCGTGCCGCCTAAAGCCGTCATCGACCGGCTTCACGCAGCCGGCATCCTCGTCATGAACATGGTCGGGCACCCCAAGCACGCCGCCAAGGCCCTAGACCTCGGCGTCGACATGGTTTGCCCTCAGGGCGGCGAGGGAGGAGGCCACACAGGCGAGATTGCCAATTCAATTCTCATACCCGCCGTGGTAGACGTCGCGCGCAAGTACAAGCCCCCGATGCTGAACGGGTCGCCCGCGCTCGTGGTGGCGGCCGGCGGCATCAGTAACGGGCGAGCGCTCGCCTCCAGCCTGATGCAGGGCGCCGTCGGCGTGTGGGTGGGGACGCGGTTCGTAGCGTCCGAGGAGGCCAACTGTTCCGAGGAGCACAAGCGCAGCGTCGTAGAGTGCGATTTCACGGGGACGGAACGCACGCTCGTTTTGTCCGGCCGTCCGCTCCGCATGCGCACGAACGAGTATATCGCCAAGTGGCACGCCCAACCCGACAAGATCAAGGAGCTGTGCGATAAGGGCATCGTGCCTATAGAGTACGACTTCGAGCAGGGAAACGAGGTCGACCCGCCGCATCTCATGGGCCAGGTCGCGGGACTCATCCAGAAGATCCAGCCTGCGAAGGAGATTGTCGATGAGATGGTCGCTGAAGCGACTACTATGCTAAAGCTTGGCGGCACGTATCTCAATGGTGGTGCTGCGAGCAGTAAGCTCTGATCTCTGATCAGAGATGGGTAGATGATAGCGGAATTCATATGTTCACAACTAAAGAAGTATGAACAAGGCCATGACTGTTAATGTGTATCGCCCGAAGCGAATAATCTCACCATTGAACAAACTGTATAAAACGCAGTAGTGAAGCCAGTTGATAGACCACAGACAACAGCGAAATGAAGCCCATCGTCCTCAAGCAGCCTTATCAAGCTCAATAATTCATGCGATGTTCATCATGTGCGACCATGCCTATTGGAAAATTCGGGATTCCGTCCCCTCTCCCATTTGATAAACTAGCGAGGGCCAAACTCGTAGTTGAAGTCACCGACCAGCGAATCATTGATATTGTACTTTACGTATTGTTTCCTTTTTATCAATTTTATGCACTGTAAATCACTGTTCCCTGGCTGTCCTGGAGACGTTGGTTTGTATCTATTGGTTGCAGTATGTCGAGAAACTGCCCTTTTCCTCACCAGACCTCATCGAGCACCTGATTTCAGTAGTCGAACGACAACAAAGTCAGGGTACACATTGCTCAGCACAATACCAGCAAGTTCTCTAGCTTCGTGTGAAAGGCAGTCATCCTGTGATCAAACTGGGTAACAATACCCAGACCGTCGAGGCATGGCTTTTACGGGTATCTTCCCATATTATGTGCCTCTAAGAGTGTCTCCCGACGAAGACGACGTTTCATTACTGGTACTTTCACTCCCTCCCAGTACCATTAGGCGTGGAGTTTGACTTGATAAGTAGGTTTGGGGGTGTCCATTAATTTGGTGGTATCCCGTGAAATACTTACCTAGGTATGCTCGCAAATCTTCAAAATACTTAGGTAGGTAATATTTTTTTAAAGCTTATGGGTGGCAGCCCACACGAGACGCCCAATCCGGAATCTGCATCAAGGATGTTGGATGGATCTTCGGCTTTAGAGTCGGAGTCTGGGGAAATCCCCAACCAACTTCCGTTCAGCTGACATTGCCGGAACTTTTATACAAAAGACGATTAGGCCCGCCTTAGACTTTACATTCATGTTCACTACCATTACCGCGAGCTTGTTATAGATTACACACAGTAGTGGTCGTTTAACCGTCCGAGCAACGACGAAGTCAGATGATTTTCCCATATACAAAGTACTATTCCTCGATACGACATTCAAGCATGGCCTATGGAGATTTGTGGACACTTACCTGTACGCTAAATGCAGCCAGCCGCATCAGCTCCAGACGCGGCCTAGACCCGGCTCTAAACCAGAGTAGCATCGCACGCTAAGACAGAGTAACGGCAGCCACCGCGTCGGTCGTCCAGCCCGCATGAACTCGGTAATGAATTTTGGCTGTGAAGGCCCAAGGGTGGATGGAACAACCACCCGACCATCAGTCGATGCTACAGTACAACTTCAACTGACGAATAATGCCCTCAGTGGTAAAGGGTGTATACATATGACGTGCTCTACATGTCCCATCGGTCGTTATCCCATTGGCCATTTTGTCTGTCGTGGTCTTCGAGAAGTACGAATATTCTACGAACCCAAAGCACCCGGGCGTGCTTTTGGAAGGGAAAAGAAACGTTTCTAAGGAAGGGCGCCTTCGATCGATATACAATCCTAGAATGAGTCGGCCGAGCTGTTCACTTGTAACCGGACTTGCTACGGTTTGAGAAAACGGATGTAACAGGCACAATATGGCTGCAAATTATTGCACTGTGGGCTGACTTGGCGCGAGACGGACATCTGATGCATTATTTGTCCAGCGGTACAGAAACGATTCACTATTTAACTCTCATTCCAATGAGCCCGAAACAGACATGAGAGGCTACACCGGGTCTATCGGTTACCGCGGGTCCTCGCGTCTGGTAACCGATAGATCTCGCAGGTGTGTGTTCTGTCTTCTCCACGCCCATAATTCAAAGAGAGAGCAACTAAACATCTCACGAGATGTATGAATTCACCCAGAACAACTAGCAAGGTTGTGGAACACTCTCTCTACCTAGTCTCTTTTGCTGCTGCACCATGATCACGGAGAAGCATGAAAACATGAAGGAAAGGGGAAAGCAGAAGGAGGCAAGCGGCATACCGCGATATAAAAGACTTCAACGCTCTTCGGCTGGCATCAACGTTCCATATTGTTTGTTTTCAGTCGTCCTAGGAACAATGCTAATGTCAATTATATGCCCGGAGCATCCACTCCGCTCAGCCTGGTGGTCCAAACTCCGAGCTAACGGACTCATAGCCCGTACTCTGTTCCAAACAAAGCAATTATTCACAGGTCATGAATCATCTCCTCTCCCCTAACCACAAGGCTTAGTTAGGGCATTACTCGAAATTGCTGTCCATTTCTCGTTCAACTTAGCTACATTGGTAGTCAGCTTTGTACGGATGACAACCTGAGCTAAAAGAGCGCCGCCGTCAACAAGTCGGTAAAGTGATGCTCACCGCTCTGACCATCTCTCAGCTGCGATTTGATCTCAGTTTACCAAGTAATGACGAGATGACTTGCGATTGTGTAGAATCATTGTCGTCACCATCGGGAGATCCTTCAATGCAATTCAAGCGGTTGGCTTAGGAACTCTGTGCTAGCCAATGCTTTTCCAGCCTTGTAAGACGAAAAAGCCTCATCTACGTGTTTATCTACGTGTATAAGAACTCATCAGCTCCCAATCCATTTCTCATTCATCACACTCCCACAACAACCATCATTTCAACAACACACAACCAACAACTCAACATCCAATATGTCTGAAGCTCAGATTGCTGGCGGCCACAAGGCCAACCTGAACAACCCCAACACCTCTGACGAGTCCAAGCAGCACTCCCGAAAAGTACTTGACAATGAGTTCAACGGTGGCGACGGTACGATGTTCTCCATGATTGACACATCTTCTTCACTTCGTTGGGGACGATCATGAGCTAACTTACTCAGTCGCCGGATCTGGTAATGACCACGAAAAGAACCCCAACAATGTCGCCGGCGGTTTGAAGGCAACCTTGAAGAATCCCAACGTGTCGGATGAGGCCAAGCAGCGCGCCAAGGAGCGCCTTGATAACAACGAACTGTAAATGATCTACGAATGGTTCTGTTGATAGATTTGGATTATCGAGTGTATGATATCAGGGCTAGCATCTTTTATATTCATATTATGTCGCAAGGCAAATTGAACGTCTTCAAAAAAAAAAACAAAAAAAAATCAATGTGCTCTAGCCATACGTCTGCCATGCTTATTTGCTTATGAATTACGCTTATCTCTACAGGGTTCATTGCACGTGAAATGGGAAATGAATGAATCAGGCTACCTCATCATTAAAATATTATGTATTAATTACTCAGTGTAGTCCCGAACCTTGCGTATTATTCCCAACTTTGTGTGACTTTCAGACAAGCCACTCCGAGCTTCGGGGTTCAGCTAGTTGCTAGTTCAGTTTTAAAAGTAGAGGTCTGAGATGTATGGAAAACCCGTTTTCAGATCATAAGACGACCATGTCCTTCCTATAACTACTAGCTGCGTAAGGTGTACTCAGCTACGTACTCATCATTTGTATGCGAATCCTATAATGCAACAATAGGTCACTTTAGTGTATGTAAGCGCCGGGACGTGCATGCATGCAACAAATTTACCTATTTTCATCCCGCAACCGGCCACTTGCAGTAATTCGCTCTAGGGACTTGGGTCAGAAGAGGATGGGCGGCTTGCTGCGCCGATTGGCATGCGTCGTGCAGATAGCCATTGTTTTGTAATATTCGTTGGTAAGTATTGGTAGTAGGAGTTCTCCCCCCCCCCCTCATATCAGGGCGAAGGCGAAAGGGTGAATCAGGGCCCGTCGCTGAACCAATTTCAAGTATCTATATGAGCGAGTAACGTGCGTCGGCCAATATTTGGTGCTCGTTGTTTGACGTCAATTTAATATCGGTGCTGGCCTTGCAGCATGTATTATGGCGGCTCGCTGCAGAGCCCCGATGCCATTCTGTTATGCTACGTCCACGATAGGGGTCTCGGAAACACTGCAGGATATCACTTCATGGTCAAGAAGCGGGCAAGATTTGTTCTGAATTAGGGAAAACAAGGTTTTTTTCTTCTCTCTATCTCCCTTCCTGCCCCTCTCAACATGTGTTGTTCTTTGATCCTTGCGATTTTGCCCTTGGGTTAGACATTGTACATCATGAACAGACGAATGGTATCGCATCATCTACCTCGTCGTCTATAGGTCTTATTCTGCATTGCTGTCTAGGACGCATGCGGAGGAGCCACACGTTTCAGGATTTCCAGTCTTAGGTCATTCTCCCCAATCGTTGCCCCCAGCTTGTACGCCTCCTTGCAGTACCACCACCACTCGTTACAGTAATACGCGACCCCCTTTTTCTATAGAGGGATCGTCGACTGCCTGCCGCGTGCTTACATGATAGACTAGGTAAAAATTTGAGAATACTCTAACTACTTATAATGAAGATGGTGGGCACGGGAAGGAGCCCAATAACATACCGCAAAACCCGTGCACATCATCTGCATCTCATCATAATCGAGCTGACATGCTCCGAGTTATGTATTTAGCACAGTGTGCTGCAACATGATTGATGCACAGAAAAGGAGGTACGGCGACGGCCCAAGCGCGGACGGGAGAGCGGGCGCTTGCCTGAGCGTGGTGACGCGAAGCAGATGCGCGGCAAGGCCAACGTCCGCACCACGTCAGCGCAGAATAAGAAGAAAAGCTTAAAAACGATCTCTACGCAATTTTGAGTTTCAGTTGACGATACGGTAAGGGTCACACGACCCAATTCAAACAGGTTTCATTTGGATATGGGCAGCGATTCGTATTAAAAGCGAGCTGCGAATGCAGGGTCGAATTCTCGTTATCACGATTGGTCATCAAGCACGTCTGGCCCATGCGCCTGCTCTTGGCTATGTCACTGATATTCTTTCGCATTTTGATGGCTGTAAGGGAAGAGCAAAACGTGTTATATTGGGTATCTAGGCACCAGGTGTACATAATAAAGTCAAGAGGTGCGAGGGCAAAAATAAAAATAAAAAAAAGGAGAAGGAATATTTGACAAGGACTCGCAGGGTATCCATCGGCGCAGGGAAGAATCTGTTGAATTGCAAACCAGTTCCATCTACATATCTCCTGCCTTCTCGAATATAGCTGTTGATATTGTTGGCTCCTTCTCCCATTCGGCCAGTAATACCATCTTTAGTGTAGCAAACTCCTCCCTTGCCTCTTCGATACGTTGCTTCTTGGGGCTGTCAGGTTCCGAGTATGATTCCATCATGGTTATCTCCCACTGTTGCGTGTGCCGTTCAAGCTCAAGACTCAATTCGGGTTCCGACTGCTCATCTTCGATAAGTCGGGGCTGGTCTCCTGGCTTGACCTCCTCGGGGTCGTGAACAAAGATCAGCTTCTCGAGAGAATTGAGGTCGACTTTCTTCCATCGCAATGCGCGCCAGGCGCCTTGGGGCACTATTGCCAGCCGACGGACCTTGTCGAGACCATGTGTATTGGCCCAAAGCGACGAACAATCTGGCTGCAGTTCTGCGACTCCGAAGAATACGGTATCCCGATTGAAATCAATGTACACCCTCGGTTGTCCCTTGCCGACACCGAAGGACAGGGAATAATGCTTCAAAGCTTCGTGTCGAGCTTCGGCATTGACGTGTAGAAGGGCCGGGACCTGTGTCGGCGACTGCCATGCCTCCCCCTCGTCCTGAACTTGTGGCAAGACTCCGTCCAGGGAGGCGGGGAGACGCTTTTGTCGTGCATATGGCGATTTGACTAAGACTGTCCTTGCATCTGGCATGGCAAACTCCCAGATCTTGATGCGTAGCTCAGGGGGGAGTTCCCTGAACTTGGTGAAGCTGGTGGCTCCCAGGGCCTTGATAAGTGATGATTGCGTCTGCTTCATGTTTGTGTCGATGATGTCAAGAAGAGAATAGTATAGAGGGCGTGACAAGTGGCAGAAGAGTCGGAAGGCGAAACAGAGCTCACAATAGGCGGCACACGGGGGCACCTCATGATATATACTTCAGATTGGGCTGTGTTGGCTTGGCAGGGAGGTAAGGCATGGGCAGAGGAGAGGAGGATCTCGTCGAGTGATGTGATGGTGTGTAGTGTAACGATGAGCACACAGAAGAAAATTTGTAATAGTGACCACATATAGACCTGTGTATGGTGGGATGGCTAGTCTACTTACTAGGGTCCCTGGAGAGAAGAAAGAAAGGAGACAGGGCTGTCCAGACGCATGGCAATATATACGGCATGCTGGGATATGTATGCGAGGAGGCCTGACTTACACGACAAAGTAGACAAAGTACCTACCTACTAACCTACCCAGTGGGATGGGTGGTCTCAGCCTTCCTCGACGAGCAACCCTTTGTCGCACCGACAAGCTGAAAAAAATAAAATAAAATAAAATAAAAACAACCTTAGTGTCAGACCGGGTTCTGGACCGGGGTCGCGTGCATTGTGTACAGTAGAGAGCGCAAAGGGGCGACGACGACTACGATGGCTTGGGACTGCCGGCCGTCACCTGATAGGCAGGACGCTGGAACATTGGTAAGAGAGAATGAGAAACAAAGCCGGGCGCGCGGGCGTAAACTTGGCCGTCCCCCGTCGTCTGCACAACTCGACAACCAACCCGGGGCGAGTCAGTGCATTTTGCATACGCGGTCGACGTTGTCGTCCACGCCATCAGGCGCGAATCATAACACATGTCCTCCTATATGCCATATGCTATATGATATATCAGAGCGCACCAAACACTCGTCTGTGCATATAACGATGTTCAACGTTCAACGCAGCGTAGCGGGACTTGGAGATGGCTCGGCTCCGCTCTCGTCGAGCCCATCTTAGTTAACTACTAACTACCTAAGGTACGTACCTAGTTACTGTACTAACTGAGTAGGGAACGAATGTGGGGTTTTCGGGGAGGATCTGGCGCCGCACTACACCAGACTAGGTCTAGTTGGGCTTTATATGTTATACTATTTTCTCTCCATGGGTAGCGTGTTTTGTGTTCTTGAAGACCAGAAAACAATCATGATACAGATTCAAGACATTTGGCTTAGAGACAATCGACCAAACGTTTTACCCAGATCCGTGGTCTCAGGCGAGCCGGAGCTTTAGCCCCGCTGAAATCAGCCAACTACGTCAGTGAAGATAAAGCAGTATTTAGATATCTTTATGCTCAGATTTTGATGGATATGTCCGTCATTGTTTCAATTGTTTCAATGCGGGGTGAAAGCCAGCCAGACGGACAAGCAGACAAGCAGACAAGCGAGAACAAGCGAGAAGCCAACCGGCTGCGTGGATCGAGCTGCAGGCGTCTAACTACCTGGACTTATGAGCATCGGAGGTCGGCTTCTGTTCTCCCCGAGCTGACCATCGCTGTGGCCCGTTGTTTCTATCAACTGACCAGAAAATTCATACAGTCGCATAATTTTAAGCTTTTCCCTCCCTTTCCATTGGCAAGTCGTCGTTCTGAGACCTGGCGGCCGTTCGACGACGATTCGTCACCTTGACTGGCCACCAATTCGTCGTCAGAGCCTCGCCGGTCGTGGGGACGCGCGTGACTGACTCCCAGAGATGACAGGCTGGTTTGGTCGTCGTACATACCCACATGTTACTGGCTCTAATATTCGTATTCATTCATTGTAGCGACAGACTAACTACGGCAAGGCCCCGTTTAGCCACGAATTACATAGTAAGAAAACCTCCGTTTTCATCACCGGCCCGTAACTCTTTATGCCCGGGTCAGAGAAGCAGGTAGGTCGCAACAAAGCTCGGCAATTCCCCCCGCTTGGTTGTTGACGTAGAGCACCGCGATTTACGTCATTCCCATGCCTGTGGTAGCAGATTAAGCTATGCTATGAACACCTGTTGCTCATTATTTGGAGATTCTCGTCGTCATTGTTGTTGTTGTCCAATGGGTCTCAAACATCATGGCACTACTCTGTTACAGAATAAATATACCAGCTGAATGACCTTACTGCGATAATTCGCCTGCCAATCGCAGAACAGCGGACGGCTTCACCTACGACAACATGACCTAACTCATGCTTCCTGCTATGTGCATACCCGCAGAGGAACCTAGCTGCATACCGTGTCTCACTATTCCGTGATGATGTCTCTTCCCAAGTCATTGGGCTCATATTTACGTGAGACCTCGTCCTCTTTCATTTCCAATTGACCACATTAATGGGTTTAGTTCCGTGGAGTAAAACAGATAGATGGGATCCTCCCTTAAAACCTCGACACAAAAATCTCCACAATCTGCCGCCTTTTGAGCCTCAAATTTTACCGCAAGACACTCATTTCTAAGACACACTAGCGCGTAAGACCGTTTGACTTTTCTGTTCTTTTCTAGCAATGCATTCTGGCTGCTTGAAACATCTGTGTTGAGATATACTTACTTAAATTTTCAATGAATGCAAACGACAATACGGATGTGTATGACTTTTAGGCCAGAGCTTCCGTGATCGAACAAGACAGGTTATACGAGAGTGAGTGCGAGAGCGAACGAAGAACGAAGGCGCATACATAGACCTTGGGGTTGCTACCTAGAGGACTCGGCTCTTCATGGCCTCTTTGGCACCCTGGTTGATCATTGCAATTTAGATGCTTCGTTACAGTATTCTATTATGACAATTTGATACGAAGCGAGAATTAGGCAAGTTATGCTGGTTGACATCGAAGCCAGTGACACGATTTGAGTAGTTCTTCTCGCACTTATACGTTTCATTCGACAGATATTATAAGTCTGACCTGGGAAATATCACGGTAGCAGGAACTTAGGCGATACCAATACAAAGAAAGTGTATCACGACACCACATACCTCTTTGACTGCGTATCAGATGATAAATGCGCCATGAATTACGATGTTGTATATTAGTATATATCAATTAGGCAATTTACTCGTATTGAAACGGTGGGAGTGTATATTTTGAAATATTAGCCAGAAAAGGAACTGATTCCATGTAAGAGGGTCATCTGTTCCCTTCACCTTCCGTTGATTTTCAAGTTTTTACTTACTAGATTAACGCCGTATTTGGCATAGAACCCTCTATGTAATTAAGCCATGTCGATCAGCCTTGGATGCGTAAAAGTCATTTAACTGGATGGGGCCACGGAAGAAAGTAGACGGACTGCAGTTTCTACCTCTAAACAAAGCTATGGTACCAGATATCAAAGAAAATGAGATAATTCGCCCAGAAATAAAGCGAGAAGGCTATTCTAGTTTCTCGATGTGAAAGGAGGAGCACAATTCAAAGTAAGGAGTGTAGGCAAGACACTGATCACGACTGAATAGAATTAATAGCTGCCCATTGACCTCTTTGATGTATTGTTAAACATGCTTTGTATGCATAGCACGTACAATGCCAACAAGGAGCTGTAGATAATGTTGGGCATAAATGCCAGGCCCCAGCTCTCTCCGGTCGGTTTAATTGCCAAAACAAGTATACAGTATCTTCACCTGTTAATCAAATCCACAGAATTCCCCCACCAATCATTGAACTCTCCATCATGTCTATCCCTGACAACAAGCAAGACGAATTCACCAGGGCGACCGTTTGGTCCGCCGGTGTTAACGATTACATACCTCCAGAGCAGGATAACTTGTACTTACCTAAGCCGGTAAAGTGGCTAGATGCCCTTGAAAATATCCAGTCGCACAGGCAAGCCCCCGTGACTGCAGGTGAAATTGACGAAGCAATTCAATTCCGCGCCGACGCTCTCCCAGCGGGGGTAAACAGGCTAATCTCTATTCCCTCGGCAAGCAATGGGTACGAAGGTTTTTGGGATATAAACTACAAACGCCCTGAGTGGGGCAGAGGCGCCATACTGGAGTTTGAGAAAGAGAATTATGAAAGCGAATGGATCGTCAACAATCAGATGGTCATTGAAGATAACTTAATAAAGCATCCCTATCACATGTGGCCTATCAACACGGGCAAGGGACATTGGGAGGTCATCTTCATGGTTTTTGAGAGGACTCCAGATCATCCGGCCGAGTATCGCCAACTTTCCCGCTACGCAATTATTGATCCTCGGCTTTCTGGAGGTAAACCCGATACGGAGGACGGCCTTTATGGTGGTGACAACTATAGTAGGGCGAAATTCGTTGACCAACAACTGGAAAGGTTCTTCATGGCCTATCCTAAGATCCAACGACCCGGGAATCCGGAGAGTTATGAGCGAATGATCTGGGTTCCCCAACAGAAAGAGGATGATCACTGGTCAAGCGGCCTGAGAATTATTCAATTTGCTTGGGAGATGCTTGAGAGAATCCAGGATATGGAGACATCTGGAATCCGAAATATCCACGTACTTTTCCGACCCATGAGGCCCTATTTCAATCCCGATTACGTTCGTCTCACCGCTGCAGGTGCTATTGCTGCAAGAGGGCTTGAGACCGAGAACTTTCGCGCGCGTATTACCCTTGCCCGAGTTCATGAGATCAGGCCTAAAGGACGTTCTAAAAAATCAGAACGTCTTTTTGCCAGTGACTTATTCGCTCCACTAGCTCTTCCCCCAGTCGAGAAGATTCCGCAGTTGTTTCTCGATGCGGTCTCGCTCAAGGAGGGAAAAGATGCAACCTGGAAATTCGTTACACATAGAGATCAGATTGACCGCAAGGAGATCCCGGGTCTTCTTGAAAGCATTGCAAACCGATACAGGGCTCAACTTCAAAAGGAGGAACAGGAAAAGCAAGAGGAAGAGCAGAAGAAAAAAGAGGAGAAAGGCGGTTCGGAGTAGTCGCCACTTCGCTTTCATAGATTGAGAACACAGCCCCTCGACTGTGTCCTAGTTTACTGTACTGAGTTGAGTAGATCTGCGTGACAACTCCTTATCTTGCTGGATAGGCTCACATGATCTCAAGTTCCCACCTGCAGTCTGCGGCTAAAATTGTGATACAGTAGTTTTCTAATTCCAACTTTGCGGCACGCTAGGCGTCTATAAGCATTCGTGTGATTCTTCACTTTCCTCGTATGATGTTGCCACATACTATTAACCATATGAATGGAACGCAGCCACGTAGCACACTTGTCTCCTTTTCCCTCGAGAAAGCCTTGAACGGGTCATTCACAACATGGGCACGTAGATCATCAAGCTAGAGAAGAAAAATAGGCAGAGGTTATTCGTCACTTACGCTTCTAATGATTGTTACCTGATGAACTGAACATAGTCTATCTGTATAAGACCCAGCCCTTAGCAAACAACATTCAATGTGACATGTATCTGCGGCTTACTATTATTAGCATGCATGTCAGTGTTCCTCATGATCAGGGCAAGCTGCGAGTCCGAATCAACCCCGAATTGCTGGAGAACAGAAAGAAAGATGCGATGAAGGGACGGAGTGGTGACACCGACTCGGTGATGATCAGCTACGAAGAACGAAGGTGAAGGGAGGACAGATGCGGTGACGAGCAGGTAAATTAGGGGGGTTAGGCCAACAAATAGTTGATTGGCTGCATGGTGTTGCCATTTTGGGCATTGGGATGCCTAGAACGAGAACCACATCTTCGGTATCTCGGCAGTCTGGTGGAATCTGCACCCCCAACGGCGCAGCAAAGCTTATATCCGCCCCCCCGCCACCCGCGACTCATGATTCGCTACTACCCCTGGACTAGCGCAGCAACCGTTCATCACTTATATTCGTCTACACTTAGTAACGCGTTTACACGCGGCCTTCCGGCTGGTTCGGCACTAACTTGCATTGCAGGACCAAGACCAGGAAACGACACGCATGCATGTATTTGCCCAAAAAGAAATTTCACCACATATCAAATTCTTCTTCCGTTCAATTCAATTTCCTACAAACCACCGCCTATGCGACGTCGTCGACTTTCGGGAACTTTGGATTCACGGATCCTCCACGCTAGACACAGCTAAAAGTTGCGGAGGTGATAGAATGGTACATACCGAGATAGCAGCGGCAACTAGTTCCTGGACCAGGAACAAGGCTGTTCTAGTTACGGGGACGCCAGATCAAAGCCGGGCGAAATGTAACCTCGCGTAGTATTATTCTATCCCACCTCATGATCCCTAATCTATAATCTACAGCGCGCTAGACAATTCGGGACTGGCGATCATCATGACGAGTTGCTTGCAGTTCACACACACACACACACATGCACGCACATACCGGAGCCATCCGTGACTAACTTACAACTCTCCAACCCAAACTACCCTTCGACCCCCCTCTCATTTCGACGACTCCATTCTTTCTAGCCAATACGGCAAAGATGACGGACCGCCTTGTGTGTGTATATGGCGGGCGACATGGCAGGTTAGAATGGCTAGGTGGGTAACGTGATGCGCTCGCACAATGCCTGTGACGCGACCAATCACGAAGTCCGAGATACCGAACTGGCCCGAGAAATTGTTCCTTATGGAATTGCGCAGTGCAATTTCGTCACGCTGGTCAGGAGATGTCGACCCTTCCTACACTAAGCCCTAATATCAATAGCAATGACGAAAGTAGCTAAATCGGATAGTAGTCCGGAGAGAAACAAGGTCGGGGTTCTCGACACCGGGAGGGGGGCGGCCATACCGAACTAACCAGCTAGTGAAAGCTTGTCGAAGCTTGTTTTCAAACTTGACAATTTGACAGTTTTGGAGTTGGTTTATTCTGCATGTTGCCAAGGCATATAGTTATTGCTTGGCTCTTTAGTAGGTGCATATCGAGCAGGTGTTGTGCACAACGCTCGGGCTGTTCTTCTTCTCTACTGTAGGCAATTGTGGACGTGGACAAGGACTACTGCGTTATGGGAGGTCTATCGAGAAACGAGACAAGCGTTGTTGATTACAGGTTCTAATCTATGGAGTTGCTGCCACCAGCCCAGTTCTGGCTTAATGACGTTCTTAATTTGTTTTGCCTCTAGCCCCATCTCCCGGTAGCGGCATGGACGGCACGGAGAGGTTTTGTGCCCCCGCAAATCAGTCGGGCCCCTGGCATCTAGTTTCCTATTCCGGAAACACCAGTGGTGCTCTATGGTGTTGGTGGTGCTTATTCATACTATCGTACCTTGCAGGCTGGGAGGTCTAACCTTCTGTCGCCTAGACACATCGCAATACGTTCGGTGGTACGAGCGATATCTCGGGAACTTCATGGCTACGGCAAGGGATCGTAGCGACGGGATGACGACGGCCCCAAGAACAATACATGTATAAATAAAGGCATCACCGTCTGCCGTCCTGCTCTAATCTTCCTTTGCCCCATCACGCTTCAACCAACCCACTCTCCTTCCTTCGTGGCATCCATCATCGGCTCAAGTCATTCGTTCTGCTAAGATGCATTTCCAGTCGACTCTCCTCACCGCAGGGCTTCTGCCCTTGGTCTACGGCCTACCCAAGCCACAGTGAGCAAACCTCCCCACGACGGCTGTCGGAGACAACACCTAACACGCAAATTCAGGTTGACCTACGAAGAGAACACCAGCCCTGTTGGTGGTGTAGACGCTCCTTTCCCGACTTTCACCACCACCACAGGTAACCTACGCGGATCCACCAGCTTGCAGGGCGGCATTGCCAAACGTCCCCCGACCTCGGGCGGCGATTCGGCAGTGGTCCAGAACCCGGATCTCGTGAACGGGCAGTCGGCGGATGCCTCCTTGGGCTTGTATCTTGACTTCAACAGCGCCAAGTACCCGAATGGACCCCAGCCGATTCGTGGTACTCAGGGCGCCACGGACCCGGGCCCGCGTACTTATGAGTACGAGAAGCTGAACCCAGATCTGTACGCACCTCCAGAGACAGACTCGGGTGACGGTAAGTAACCATCGGATATGTCTTCTTCTTCTTCCTCCTCCGTGCTCGGGCGGCCTTGAAGCGCGGCTTGGCTTGGCTGGCGACAACTAACTTTGAGTGATCCAGTGCCCAATGCCATGTGGCCTCTTGGCCTCAGCCACAATCGTCCGGGAACCGGAACCCAGTCAGGATGGGCTCGTCAGCAGAATGCTGCTGTGTTGCCTGCGGCCACGGCGATGGCAGGTGTCGACATGCGATTGTCGCCTCAGTACGTGTTCCGAGCCGTTTGTCTTTCGACGTAGCAATGCTTTCGCCCCCCTATGTCATCCTGCATACGAGCGAATGAATGAATGAATGAATCCACCCGTCCCGACCTCTATGAATACATACAACGTTGATTAGCAATCTCTAACTCTAGATCTTTCATATAGCGCCTATCGTGAACTTCACTGGCACACTTCGGCTGAGTGGTGAGTCTTGCCTCTTTCTCTTTTGGTGGCCCCTGGTGCTGCGTGTGTTAACCATATGTTCTAGGGCCCTCGTTTTGAAGGGAAGTGTTCGGGTTGCCTCGATGAACGAGGATGGAGCATCTTTCGTAGATGATGTCACGGCCGGCGATGTCTGGTTCTTCCCAGCCGGTATCCCCCACAGTCTACAGGCCCTTGATGAAGGTTGCGAGTTCCTCCTTGTCTTCGATGACGGCAACTTCTCCGAAGAAGAGACATTCCTCGCCACCGAGATGCTGATCCGCGCACCCAAGGAGGTCTGGGCCAAGGACCTCCAGACCGATGTTAGCGTGTTGGATACTGTCCCACAGGGTCAGAAATACGTAGGTTTCCGCCATCTCCTCCGCTCTTGATAACATTGGGGAAGCGCGTTAGACTAATAAGTCGTCGACAGATCTTCCCGGGTACGCCAGCACCAGCCGACATCAAGAAGCAGAATGTTACCGGCTCGGGAGGTTCCCTATCTGGACCCAACGGCTACACCTACCACTGGTCGCAGCAGCAGTTCCACAACACCACTGGAGGTAGCGTCAAGATTCTGGACCCTGTTACGTTCCCCATCGCCGAGATGTTCTCCGCCGCGCTTGTTGTCCTGGAGCCTGGTGCCATGCGTGAGGTTCACTGGCACACGACGTCGGATGAGTGGTCGTACTTCCTCCAGGGATCCGCCCGAATCACCATCTACAAGGCCCCTCAATCTTCGCGCACATTCGACTTCACGGCTGGCGACGTCGGTTACATCCCGCAAGCCGCCAGTCACTACGTCGAGAACACCGGCACCGACGACGTCATCTTCCTCGAAGTTCTACAGGCGAAGAAGTTCAGCGATATCAGTGCGTCGCAGTGGCTTGCCCTCACGCCTGCCCAGATCGTCAAGGACACCCTGAACCTCACCGACGCGGTCATTAACAACCTGCCCAAGGACAAGACTCTTATCAAGCCAGGAAACGCCAACTTGACCCAGATTGCTGTCACTGGCAAACCTTAAGCTCTTCTGAGACATGACTGATGCGCACGAATTGGATGAACTAGGGATGTTGAAGAGGGGTGTGTTTTGACTACCCGTGTACACAACCGTTTTCTCCTTGTTTCTTACATTCTGGCTTTGCCACGACATACCTTTTTTCTACGAACACAATTTCTTCTGGCTTTTTTGTCTAGATAAACGTTTCTTATGAATTCAAGTCTTACCCCGGGGATTCGCACGACTGTTCCAATGACCAAGTGACTGTGTCTGGGTTGACCTTAGTAGCCTCTGGTTACGGCTGAATCTCTAGAGTAGGAAGCCAGATGCTATCTGGTGTAAGTCAACAAGATGTGCTAGTCTTAGTCATCCTTAGACTCAAGAAGTAATTTTCTCTAGGGAATGGACAACCCCCATAAAACGTCTCGCGGCGCAGAGAAAGCAATTTGAATTGAACACTCGTAATTACCGTCCATCCTTGGTTTCTCTCAGCCTGCCGCATTCCTCAAAACAGGATAATGCATTACCTCAGCCCCTATTTAGAACATTTGACAAGATCAGGCTAGTCAGCTCTAGCATAAGCAGTAGCGATGACTAGCTCAAATTACCATCAAAACTAGCCATGAGCTTTGGCACAATTGGACAGTTTGCTAAAACACCAATGGGACAAAAGTTCCATTCGGAAGAAGAAAAAATGATAAAGGGACGTCGCGGGACGACACTGCATGGGAAGTGCGTGGCAAATGTTATCAGTCGAGTTCGGTCTCTGGGCACTTGATTGGCGAACCAATATGACATGGACTTGTGAGCTACGAAGAAACGCAATGCATGCTTCAATGCCTTTCCGTTGTCTGCGTCAAGGCATGAAAGCCTACGTTTGGCCGGCACTCACTCAGACTCTGCGTTCCGGAACCGGATGTTCATGAGCTGTGGCTATCCCCGGGTGATACTCGACGGGATACGTCAACCTCGGGAGCTACGTGCATACCGCATCGCGCTTAAAAAATAATGCAGCCGGTCGGGCATAGGCTGCAACTGATATCATGCGAGTCATAGCTCATGATACTATACTGTAGTTTTCTTTTTCGCCTCTCTCCCCATAGAGATGGTTCGTTTAGACCTTGAAGATTCACACCGCCTTTTCTACTGCTGGGTCCGGGTTCTCTGCGCAATGCAAGATTAGAGATTGGATTAACTAGGTAGAACATGTAAGCATCATGTGACACGAATGATTCGTCGTTGGTGCATCTCTTGTATAAAGCTGTGGGAAAATGGCCCGTCAAAGACGTAGGGGGCGCAAATGTGATGGATGAGACATGGGAATCTGTGAATACGAGGTGCAACATTGCGCAAGAGGCCAATCGACTTACGCGATTAAGAAGCATAAGGGAGCCTTATAGCGCTGGACCCAGGGTATCGCGAGGTTGGTTATCCTGTCGGGAAGAGCCGCTAGCCTACCATACGATGACTTCCTATGGTTTCCTCTGACCTAGCGAAGTCTCCACGCCGTACATGCAGATATGGAAATTTCCTCCGAAAGAATTGTTCCCTGCCCACGTTATACCGTTCTACGGTTCGCAATCTAGACCCTTCGCTGCCAAGCTGTGCTGCCAAGGTTCTACGATCCTACCCTTCGAATTCCATCTTCAGGGTGACGTAGGTATATAAGCGGTGACTTGCCATGTGACACATCACAATCCGGTGTACACTCGTCCTCGACAACTATGTATGTGTATATGATCAATCAGAATTTCGGCACGTATCTCGGCCGCCGCCGCCGGCGGTTTCGGGTCCGACTGCTTGTCTTAGACACTCAGACCTACATTTCTAAGACCCCCGACCTTTCGATGACGAGGAAGAATTCCGCATGACAAAGGCATGTCGTTATTGGTCTGTCAGTTGGGGCCGAACCATCGAAAGGCTCCCGATCACGGCCGTCGGATTCAGGGTCCTTTCGTAATGGTTGGGTGGTGGGTAACTACAGTAGAGTAGGAATTCGACACGATCCACCTTCCCCGGATTATCGTTTTATGATTGTGTCCAAATTCCGAGATTGCGTATATGGGTACGGCAAATTCAAATCTACAGACTAGCAGCGATTGATGACGTAGGATCTGAACGACATATTGTTGTATATGACCATTGTGGTAGAACTAGTTCTTGGTTCTCCTTATTCAAGTTGTAATTCTGTTCCACGTCCAAAAGGATAATACTAAAAATAATAAAGAAGACCAGATGGCCATTGATTCAGCTATCACCTTCAGTGATATAATGGTATCCTAGGGTGAAGTCTGTCCCGTTATTCGTATTGGCCAATCATGAGAATTCCCGGAGGTGTGACCCTCCTGTCAAGACCGGCCCGCCCAGAGCGGAAAGAGCACATCGCGAAGATAGAACCACTCGCAGCCAGCCCTCGAGATAATAGCACTTTGAACGAGCGCGCAGGTCATTGTTCGCGCCGAGCAATCCGATGGGACGAACCATGGCGTGATGAAAACCGCGCAGGCATCAACCCTACCACCCGTGAAGCGGAGATGAGAGACTTTTTTTCGATCCTCCAATATATGACCCGTACGTATATGTATAGTATGAAGATATACCTACCTACACGTAAGAACGGAAGGACTCAAGAATGAGCTGATTATTGATCGGCGAAGTAGGTGTTACAGCAGCAAGGATATATGAATGAGTGAGGGGGTGTAGGACTATCAGCGCAGCTGTTCAAGGTACGGTCGGGGTATCGGCGACAAACCACAAGGTCCCCTGTCCAAGTGCGCAAGGCTTAATAGGCGTGATATTGCCAAAAAGAAAGGACAAACAGCTCGGTAAAGAGCTGCGCTTCCTTGGACACTTGAGCAGGGAGCAGCAGATTTCACATTTCACACTTCACAATCGGGAAATCAACACAACGCGGATAGAAGGTTCCCGGGTCTTTACGACATATGACTAGTGAGCGAGGAGATGGCAGATGGCAGACAGCACATCCGCAATCCCGTGGAACTTGACAGGGCGATGTATAAGAGGAAACCAATCCGGGGTGTCATACCTGGCCATCACCGACAAGCTTAAGATGCCGCCTTGCTTATTACCCTGAGCTTGGCAATGGGCCAATTATTACTACAAGCCCATAACTATTCGAGTGCCTAGCAACGGCTGGCTCGGCTCTACAGAAGCATGCCGTGGCCCGGTGCTCCAACTGATATTGCGGTTGCGCGTCAGTAAGCAGCCGGGGGTAGGTATCTGCGATGCAGCAGGTATAGGCCAAGGACGAGCTGCAAGCAATGCTCAAGTTTTGGATTCAAATCGCAGCAGACGGGCGAATATAGAGCCGGGCGAGTGATAAGAAATCGGGGTGTGCCAATGGACAGCTAGGGGGCGAGGGAACCCGACAACGTGGTTCCGGGATCATGGCAAGGCTAACTATTGGCTGCCTGGCTATAGTGACACCTTAAACACCCTCTCATTGGAAGTATGAGTTGTCGTAGGTATCCATCTGTAGGTAGTCGTGTGTGTATACATATTTATAGGTATATATGCTGTGTGAGGTCGGAGACCGGCCCGGGTGCGATTTGACGTCGAGTGCCACACCTCTCGACAGACTCTCGTAATAGGGCACGTATGTAGGTACTCCTAACTACATTTCAGCCGACCCTTACGGCAGCCCGATGGGTGAGATAAGGAGAAGTGGAAGTGGAGTGCATGCGTTTTGTGTGCGTGCTCCGACGGTGCGGGTGCGGGTACTTGACTAGATGGTGTGAAGTGGAACGGTTATCGGTAGCGGGCCGACCCCCTTTCCAACTAAACTGTGACAACTAGCTAGCGATGAATCAATCAATGTCATCATCAGCCATCCTGGCGAGGTACCTCGTCCCTACAATTGGCTGCTTGGTGAGCTATAATAAGCAAGGCGGAAAACGTCCCCTGGCTTGTGAGACCACACCGTTAGCTTAGCTAGGCTTCTTGCTTTTTTGCGTGCCGTCCGCGTCAGTGGCTTGTTCACCTAGGTCAGGTCAGCTCGGTTACGCTGTACGCTGTACGTGGAATGGAATCCTTGCGACAATCACCACAGCCCGCACCCAAGTCCAGCATGTCAGTAAGAAAGAAAGGCAGTGTGCAGGACTACAACTAGGTATGTCGTCCAGGGGGGAGGGGTTAGGGTCGTTCTGGGGGGTTGTTGGATGTTACTAAATCTGGGATGGGGCCCCAAGTCTGTGGATAGATGGTACCTTGCGTGTACCTGTATGTGTTTGGTACGAGATATACCTGGGAATACTTGACGACTACGACGAACCTGGGAAACTGGTTGCGCCCTGCCTACATGTGTATATTAATGCCTCTCATCGCACCCGAATCGGACATAGTACGCACATACCACATTACCCTCGGCTACTGGGTCCCCCGTCTGTTGTGAAGGCGAGGTTCCCGGCGCCGAACGCCATTGAATAGACCAAGGCCAGCTTAGGTTAGCTAGCTCCGGCGCATTGTCACGCGAATGCTGGACGATCAGAAATACGAAAGGCACGGACAAGGATGCGTCTGGCGGTTGGAGACATTCAAAGGCAGACGAGCATCATGTGGAAAAGTAAAGTAAGTAAGTGGGACGAAGCGGTGGAACGAAGACGGAGGAATCAACGTCCAGCAGAGACGTTGCCGGTCTACCGAGCAACAACTTTATTCGCGGTGAAGCGTCTACCTCGTGCATCTACGAAACCAGCATAGTGCCGCAGTAGAGACAGCAGCATACGACGTAATTGGTATGATATACCGCCCCGACACCGCCCCGCGGCATGGGAGTGAGTCTGTTAAACCAGCTAGCGAGGCGAGATTAGACTCGCTCATTCATTCTATGGCCCGTGAAAGGATGCCAGACTGTTTTTCTGCGGGTAGAGTCAAAGGTATATGTATACTTGGCATACCTGTTTGTTAGACTAGAATCTTCAACCGAGTAAGAAGGATACTATCCCTTCCTTGTTCGGTCCCTTGTGACTAGGTACCTAGAGTGCAATCCTTCATTGCCCCGTAGATCTTCTTGGCGCATTAGGGAAAATGAGACCTTACCCCAAATTTCCGGGGTTCGCTTGTTGCCATTGGTACATTGGTTTCCAGAGTGCTGGGTCAGCACATGCTTCGCGAGCCAGCCTCTTGACAATTAGTGAGGTTAGGAGTACGTTGACCACCCGTTGTCATGCGAGCAAGAAGTGTATCACCCGTGTCTTCACTGCTTGCTTGCTTGCTTGCTTGGTATGTGGATATCACGAATAATTTCGGGAGCAGGGACTTGATTTGGCTCCGCGACACGGAGCGGGCATGGAGTGAAATCATATGCAGCGCGAGCCGCGAACAATTCTTTTATTGGTGATCGTGCAAATGCAGGCCGGCTTGTGATTCATGCTACCTCGGATGCGATGCATCAAATCCAGAGACAACTCAGCCAGCATCTTGGTAGCTGGCATCAGTTCCGTTGTCATCCTTACCATGGGTGCTGCCAAGAAGGAACGGCATATAACGTTCCAACAACTTCCAACGAGAGAATCTCATCCCAGTCCGTGCACATCCCATACCCATACCAAATCTTAGAACAAACGTAGACGTGAAACATGATGATGATGATGATGATAATAATAATAATAATACAGCTGAACAAGCTGCAAGTTTCATTTCATCCGAGAGTAGGAACCTGCCTTCTCTTCCCAAAAAAAAAAGTTCAAGGCATTTTTTTGCATCTCCCAATCTATAGTTATGGAACCCCTTTGACACCTGTTTCATGCTTGTTGTCTGTACTGTTGAGACAAGATAGGAAATTCGTAAAGACTTCGTCAAACACATGAAAAAAAAATTTAAATAAAAATCAGAGTAAATGATGAACCCCCATTATGCCTTCTGCGCCTGCCTGGTATCGATCCGATGGGGTATTCGCTGATGATTTGATTCGACTGAGAAACTCATAAAATCGGGGAGAGGGGGAGAGCAGAGTAACCAACCGCACGATCTATCATAAGATTGACGATTTTTCGTTTTTTTTTTCTCGGTTTTTTCGTTTTTTACCACGTCGGTGGTGGTCAGACGTCATGTTGTACAGAATTGGACTCTATTTAGAGAGTCTCCGCATAGCCGCTATCCATACTTGTTTTCTCGAAACTAGACTTGTTCAGGGGGGTCGAGCGGCCGAAGACGTTTTTGCCAATATGTCGCAATTTTCCGACAGATGATGATTCGACCGGATTGAGATTGGACAAGTAGACGCTCGTGATGGGCTGGACCCTGATGTGACAGAATAGAGTCGAGAATAGAAATTGATCTCCGTTGGAATCCCACAAGGGCAGAGTGCGGTAGCCTTGTTTTAGATTGCTCAATTTGACAGTGTATGTTGCTACGGTAGGGTTGCGGCCGCTGACCGTCTCTCCGTCCGGGGATAGCTTGACGCTGAACCGGACGAAGACGAGCTCGGGATATTTCGTCGTCACCTGGTGGACATCGTTGTAGTTGAAGACGGGGTCGAAGCCGTTCTCCCTGACGATCGATGTCCTGACCTTGACCGGCGTGTCCGACTGGGTGGGCACGCCGCCCGTGCTGTCGTGCTTGTCCCTCTTGTCATTGGCGTGGAAGAACTCCATCTCGACGTAGGGGTCGAGCGTGCGATGAGAAGGCAGGGTGGCGGGTCGCATGAGCCGCTGCGCAGAAATGATGTCGATGGCAAACGTCATGGTCTGGTGCTCTAGTTTTCCGTACGCGTCGTCGGGCAGGCCGCCGGGCAGGATCCGAATGGTCCGCATCGACTCGGGCTTGAGGACGTAGCCCGACTGATCCGTACCGCCGGCGAACATGGCCTGATTGAGCTGCATGCCGAGATCAAACGTCTGCCAGTTGAGCGCGGCCATCTGCACGCCCTTTCGCCAGTACATCAGCGGGTTGAAGTTGTCGGACGTGAGCCGCGAGAACTGAGGATAGACCCGCATCATGTAACGCATGTTGTGACGCGTCAGCAGCTTCTTGGAGCCCGGCGCTTTCGAGTGCTTCCGGAACGTCCCCTCCATGAAGGACAGGATGTGGTTCGTCTTCTTGCACTCGGCGGACTCGAAGCCGTGGAACTTGACGCCGCTGCAGTACACGCCGAGGTCGCCTAGCGACTTGACAATCTTGCTCGTCTTTCGCCTGTTGTTCATCTCCTCCTCGGTCTCGCAGTCGCTCGTGCTGCTGCTGATCGCACCGTGCACCTCGCCCTCCGTGATGGTATTCACCCTCTTACCCATGACGCGGCGGGACTGCTGGCTGGGACCCAGGAGCGGGCTGGAGGCGAGGTACTGAGAAGGAATGTTTCCGTTGTCCATCGGCATGGGCTTGGAGAAGGGCGACGTGAGGCTGTTCCCTCGTCGCCGGCCATTCGTCTCGCCCCCGTTGCGCGGCTGGTGGCTGGGATGCGTCCCCTTGACCTTGATCAAGATGCGATCCCTGAGCTCGGACGGAGAGGGAAGCTTGTCCGCCGAGGGGTCCAGGGCCTCCGTGACGAGGCGGGGCCCGAAGATCTCTCTCATGGTCTCGGCCATGATCTCCTGCTGGGCGGCGTTGCAGTGCACCTCGAGAGAGACCCAGAGGGGGAACCGGCTGGCGGCAAAGGCGTACTTGTTTACTGTGTTGATGACCTCGCGGAACGAAATGGCGTTGGTCAGGGCCCGTCCGTGCTTCACGACCGGCTGGCCGTCGGAGCCGTCCCAGCAGTCGATCTCGACGCTCCGGCACCCCCTGAGAAGGGTCATGATGTAGCCCTCGACAGACGATACGTCGGCCACTTGCCGGCCGATCAGGTACGTGTTGTGAGAGCTCGAGATAAAATACTCGTTGACGGGACGGTCGAGCGCGTAGTCGGCCGGCTCGCGCACGAGATGGTCGTTGTCCTTGGACACGAGGAAGTTGGCAAGCGCCTCTTCCGTCATGGTGATCGAGTGGACGTCGGGCCACGCGCCGGACGCGTCCCTCGTCTTGCCCTGCTGCGCGTGACGGATGAATTTTGCCTTCCAGGGGTCGAGGCTGCCGCTGCTGTCGTCGACCACGTCTTCGCCCTGCGTATCGCAGAGAAAGTCCCGAAAGTCGGGCCACGTGATGCCTTGGGCCGGGTCCGACGCGACCTGTCGATAGATGGTCTGAACGTCCTTTCTCCGCTTCATCTCGTGGACGAAGAGCTGGAACTGGCGAAAATTCAGCCGGTTCGACCCAGTCGGGTTGGCAAGCAGGAGCTTCGCCTTGAGGTCCCTGGCCGCCATGTGGATGTGCAGGTTCCGACAGATCCGCTCCACGCCCGCGAAGTCGATTTCCCCGTCCGTAGAGTGCGGCTTGTTGCCGAACTGCTTCGTCATCTCCCCGTTCCAGAAGTTGCGGACGGCGTCCTCGTCGAAGGCCATGAGGGACGCCATGTGGAGCTCTCGGTGCTTGGAGATGGAATCCAGGGTCGTCACCCACTGCGCGAACGTCTCCTCGTCCTCGGCGATCAGGTGCATCTGCTTGCTCCGGGACGTCTCCGGCAGGGCGTAGAAGATGGTGAAGAAGCGGCCCTCGTCCGCGTCGGGAATGCCGTAGTCGATGCGATACTGCCGGGTGTCAGAACCTATCCTCACGTCTTTGATGTCGTCTATGTAGATGCACTTCGAGGACCGTCCCTTGTCCCAGGTGATCCTGCCGGCGTTGGACTCGAGCGTAAACAGCATACGCTTGTACTTCTTCTTCTTCGACACCTTTGTCAGCATCGTGCCCTTGACGAGTGCGCGGGGCACGACGGGACCGTCCGGTGCATCATGGCTGGCGTGAGACCCCGGGATAGACGGCAGGCTGCCGTCGTTGGACGGCTCCCGTGCTGCCGCAGCCGCCGTGCCGTCGGCGCTGCCTCCCGTGGCGAGCTCGCCAAACTCGTCATGCACCTCCTCGTCCGAGTCGGTCAGTGCAATGGCGTCAGCAGGCGCCGCGTTGGTGCTGTCGCTTCTTCGTCTCAGGATGCCGGGACCAAGGCTCACGTTTCGACTATTCGTGGCCGCCGACGACTGTCGTCTTGCCCTCGTGAACTTGTTCGAGAACCGTCTTATCAAGCCTTTCCCGGGCGTGGAACTCGTGCTCATGACCTCGGGAAGCATGATGCCATTACTTCCGCTGAGTACGCCGGCACCAAGGGAGCTGATGCTAGGCTTGTGGCTAAGGAGGGGATCACCCAGGTGAAGCGGCGGAGGGAGGGGGAATATGTCAACATCCCGGGTGCGGAAAGAGTCTGGGGAAGGCTGAACCGAGCTACTTGTAGTCAAGGCAAAGGTTTCGGGAGACAGCAAGGGGGAGACGTGAGAACTCGATGCTACCGTTGACGCACTTATAGCCGAGTTGGGTAATGTACTGCTGCTAGTCTGTATGCTGGGCTGATGGATGGTTTGGACTTGGCTGGGACGCGTCCTTCGCAACGCCGCGCCCTGGCCCGCCATGACGGGTGTGCTTGACGAGGGCCGGGTCTCTGGGCTGGGGCGTGTAGGATTCCTAGTCGAAGGCATGGTGTCCAAAATGGGTAATAGGTGTAGCCAGGCGGGCGGCGGTGGAGCGACTGACACATGCGTGTTGGAGAAAGGAGTTAGGGGCAGCTGGGTGGTTTGGATTATGAAGAGATGGTTGGTAATGTTGGCTTCATTTTTTCCTGGACAAATAAATTTTGATCGATTCACGCCCCTAGGAACCGGGGGGGGAGGGGAGGGGGGCGGGCAAGGAGAAAAATGAGGGTGGTGGTGGTAGTAGTAGTGGTGGAATAAGTAGTAGTATGTATGTATGTATGTAGGAACAAGTTTGTGTGGTGAGGTGAGACAAACGGTTCCTTACGTGAGCGCAGGACTTGGGAGGAGTAGGAAGAGAAGGAAGCTTTTTGTTTGTGAATCACGAAGCGGGTTCAAGGCTGCAGAACCATCTCGGTGCTATCCACGATGTTTTTTTCGATGGTAGACCGCAAAACGGCAAGGGTGTGTCCCGAGATCGATGTACAGGGCCGTCCCCAGTACAGACCTTTGACAGAGGTACGTCCGAGGTACACTGGGCGAGGTTTGTGAGAGAGAGGGCGGGCTTGCGTCTGGCGTGCAGAAAGCACGGGGACCAGGACCTGGCTAGGGCGGACGATGGGTCGATGTTGCAATAGCTCGAGATGAGGTGGCAGGTAGCATGCAGGTCGCTGGTTTGGGCATGCAGAGTTGGGGGATTCGCTTCCAAGCCTTGGATCCCCAGTTGTGTGTGTGCCTCTCTCTCTCTATGTGTGTGTATGTGCGCGCGCCCGCGCGAGCGAGCCAGCCAGCGAGCCAGAAGAAGCTGATATAGGGAAATCGTTGCCCTTTTTTTCCTCCCCGCAATGCGCAAAAACTACGGCTATGTCTCAAGAGAGAGCGCGTGGGAGGGAGTGTTGAGAGAGAAAAAGGCCTCTGGGGGGTTTGTGACCTCTCGAGACCTTGTCTTATATTATTCTTTTTTTTTTCTTTCTCGTGTTCCTGTATTCACTGGTTGTTGTGCCCGATCTGATTTCTGTTGCCTGCTTGTGTTGCACCGCCCAAACCCGTGGGCAAGGGCTGCTTGTAGCTGCTTTGGTATGGTACGCGTGAGAAGAGCCTCAGAAGTACTTAGACTATCAGAAAAATCTAAGAAGTGGAAAAGGAAACAAAACCGACAAGCGTCAGCCAGTCAGCCAGTCAACAACAACAACGACGACAACGACAACGACAGCAAGAAATAGTCTGCTCGTCCTCAATCAACAATTCGTTCGAAATACAGGAAGAAAAGGTGCTGGTCCAAGAAACGGCAATCTCTCCGAGGGGGAAAACAGTCTGTCCGTCTTTGTGGCGGGTAAAAACTATATTGTCGGACCAGGGCAAATCTCTGAGGCCGTTAGGGGGTTGGTTGACAGCAATAAATTATTGTTGTGTGTAATGTAAGTAGGTAGTAGCAGAAGTATGTATGTATGTAAGTATGTTATTGTCGTCATAAGCTTGTCCGTCCGTCTTCCTCTCCGTCTGGCTGACTGAAATGCTTTGAGAATTGAATTCGGTACTCTGTCAAGTCACTACGAGCCGAGCTGTCTGTGTTTGTCCTGTTGTGCAACGCCAAAAGTGTGAGATGAGTCGTATTTTGCTGCTGCTTGCCGAGAGAGAGATGCGGCCCGGGGGGTTGCGTTGTTAGCTACCTAGAAATCTCGCGAGTGCGCAGGGCGGCTTTTCTAGTAAGTCGCGACAGGGCCAGCGTTGGTGCGTCGCAAGGGAGGGAGAAAAAAAATCCACGGGCCCCAAAATTTTAAGATCGATGCGATGACTGGCTGGCTTAGGCTTGGCTTGGCCTGACGCCTGGAGAAGTGCGGTGTGAATTGGGGACAACGCGGGCGGGCACTTGAGCAGGTAGGACGACCGGGGCGGAAATTAGGAGCCATCTGGCTAGCGCGAATCTCTCTAGCACAGAAGTTTGTCTCTTATTATCTACATGTAGTTAGTTACTTGGTGTGGAGGTTGAAGATTCATAGATGCCCCAAAGAAAGAGAAGCGAGTAGTAGGAGGAGACAATATCAACAATTAAACTCAATCGTTCAACAAATAAGAGGAAGGAAGAAGAAGAAGACATACGGGGAAAAACGAGCTGGAGAGGGACCCGCGCGCCATGTACTCATACACATGTAGCTAGCTTATAGAGGGGTCGACGATACCTACCTACCTAGCTACGAATAACACAATGTATAAAACTCAACGTCGGGCATGATCACGCCGTTAAACCTACGATGCCGGAATTCTATTCACACATGAAGAGATAGATAGGCAGGTTTCATGATACCTGGGAGCTGTACAGTTATGCTACGCATAGAGCAATTCAGTGCAGGTGGTTAAGAATGAATAGTGACAAGGCAGCCGTGAGAGGAAATAAGAGGTATACTGGACTTGATTCTAATCTTTCCAAACGTAGGACTAGACTTGAAACGTAGGTACTGGTTAGTAGACGGGCTAAGAAAGTAAGTATGCTACACTGTTACGGTAGGTACCTACAGGTGCTAGCTTAGGGCGATAGGGCCCCATGGCGGAGCCTGCTTGGGCATCTAAACTTGAATGGGCATTGATGGCTTTACGCAATCAGAAACAGCATTCCAACCTTACGTAGCCTTGCAAGCCCAGGTCCAGATGGTTACCAGGTTATCACTGGGTTTTCCGAGACCGGGCCCCTCGTTGCGTGATTGCTGTAAACGAGGAAACGTTCGAAGACAGGTAGAGTCACTAGATCGTAGCTTTTTTTATTCCTAGCTATGTACCTATTCCTACGCAATTCTAGGTTCATGTTCGACAGTATCGTACATCAATCGTAAAAGTGTGTATGTGCATACATAACATAATCATGCATGCGCCGGGCAGGTTCCCAGTCTCCGTCGTCATATCGACTGTACAGCAAAAGCAGCCGGTAGGTAGACATGAGTTGCTAGCGTATACCACTCGCTCACTCACTCAACTCACCCGATCTGAGACAAAAAGGTCGTCCGGGATAACAGAATTGTAAGACAAGTCTGTGGAGTCTGACTCCTTGTTTGCTGGCATTCAAGTGGCCGTAGCCGGCGGCGTCACGAGAACCGGTGAAAAGTATGCCTAGGTATTCCTCAGGCTTTTTTTTCAGACACCTCTGCCTGACAGGTTATGTACAACGAATCTCATTTGAATTCTCCTAGGTGTAGTGCAGTACATCATAAAGGCCCCGGGGCGACGTTCACCGCATGACGACAACGGGCAAATAAGAGAAGAAAGAAATAGGAGAGAAGATCGAAAAAAAAAAATGAACAAGGGGCTAATGCTCGGGAAAGAGGAAAGCATCCATCCTTGTTAGGCTAGGTACCCAAGTTAAAATTCTCCTGCTGATAAATGACACTCGAGTGAATGCCCTGTCCATTCTATCCTCTATCCCGCCGAGGGGAGAGGAGCCGCAAAGCGCCCAACGAGGCAAGTACACACACACACACACAATTCGGCAGGCTATTCGTCGTGGGCATTTTACTGACCTACCGGGTACCTTAAATCCTAGGCCACGAGGACCTCGAGCCTAGCCAATAGGCTGCTAAGGCTACAGTGACATTGGCCTTGCCATTCAGCAACCCGCGGCTATTGGCCGGTACTTCAGCGTCAGGTTACGTAGGTGTGCATACGCTTCTCCCCATGGCTAGCTGGAGAAAACGACGAGGAGAAGACATGAGATCAAAAGTCAAGAGAGGAAACAAATATAGGAAAATATGAAAACAAAAGTTGAGCGCTAGCTATTATAAAGTAGGGGTTTTCTTTTTGTTCTTTCTTCCTCCTCTTTGAATTGTTTACTGGGTTCTTCTTCAGCAACTCGAGTCGATGTAACTAAACTTAGCGCATGCGAGATGCCGGATCCCGAAAACAATTGCTGTCTCCTTGTACGAATTGCTTGGCCCGCCTGCAGTCCGATTTTACTAAAAGGGAGGTTTTTTTTGTGTAGCCCCCCCTCCTCCCCAGGGCGAAAGGTCCTAATCTCTTAGGTAGTATGCTTATCATTCGCATGCATGCATCATAACACGTGCTTGATCACGATTAACTTGCTATGACAACATCACCCATTATTATTAGCCTGATCCATATTAAGTTACAGATATACACGGGTTGGGTCGCAGCAGTTCGAACTCCTACTTCGTTCTGCATATGGTACATACTTCATACCTGTAGTACGTTGCTGCCAAAGCATGCGTAACTCTTCGCTCTTTACATGCCTAATCCGTACCTTGCACCCAATTGCAGGGGTTTCGCAACGGTATGACGCCATTGGGACGCCAATATGAAAGATGACAACATGAGCGATAAGGTGAAAAGAGACGAGACAGGCAGAGGTGAAAAGAGACAAGGGGAGGAAGAAAAAAAAACGTAACCAGAGGAGCCCAAGCTAAACTGTGATCGTGGGCAGTACCCAAGAACGAACGATTGCCAATGTACATACCTACAGGCTACGTTATATAGTATACAGTACAATAGAGCAGGGGTTTCCATAGGGCAGTCCAGGGGGGTTGCTGGGGTCTTCTAAAGCTTGTAGAGGGACCCATGGCAATAAATCCATTGACAGGCGACCCCAGGCCCGCGGTTAAGTCTTCCACTACTGACCGACCTATCAGCCGCTCGATATGCTACCTACCTCTTTGCTTGAAGTTGCCAAAAGGTGCCAAAAGGACCAAAGGCAAAGGAAAGGGCCGAAGCTAAGGAAATTGCATGCTTGGTCTCTTGGGGTAGGCCAGCTTAATTGTCCAAGACCAAGGTCAAGTCTCAGACAGAAAACCCCTTTCTAGCGTAGCTTTTTCTAGGTGAGAGAGAGAGAAGAAAACCAAAAAAATTCCTACGGGACAGACATGTGGTATGCGGTATGTGGAATGTGGAATATGAGATAGGTACCCAATATCCCATTGCATATAGCACTTTTTGCTGGGTTGGTTGGTTGGTTGGTCTGGTTGGCAGGTAGACGCGGAACATGCCTTGACCCAATGGATGCAAAACATGCATCAGGAACATTCGCAGCCGAAGCTCATCTGATGATCGACCTCTGACGCACCCCAAGGCTCTCTCCAGTCGAACAGATGATAAACGACAGAAGCGTGCGAGTTTAGCGACAAGGTTGCGCTGATGCTGGTGCACGGCACGAATCCACCCACAAGCCCCAGCCCGACCCGACCCGGCTACAGCGAATTAATTCACCAACTCACCCAGATTGGCGGCCCGTGTTACTTTGCTTGACAAAGTTCAAGGATCGAGTTCCTTGTCCTTGGTCATCGCATACTTACTTACCCGTTCTCCCAATTGTGGCAGTGGCAGTGGCATTGGCAAGCGGCAGCGTCGATCCGGGAAGCGCCAACAGCAACGCCCAAACACGCCAATCCAAACGGCCCAGGCTTGCCAGGTAACCTACCTACCTACCGTTAACTACTGAGTGCGCACGCCAGCCAGCACTGAACGCGGGGTGGAGCTTGGTGCCAAATCCGATCAACCAGAATCAAACCGTTACACGGTCAATGGCCAACCAATAGCCTATGGACTTGATGGGCTCGTTGTTTCACCCTGGTCATCCCGAGCGAGCGGCGGAATGCTTAGTTGTTGGTCGCTGTCAAGATCGGCCACATGCACAGCATTGATCAACGAGTGCGCTGTCTCTTACTCATTTCATTTCACAACTTGGTCGTCAAACGAAACCACACACACGCACGCACGCACGCACGCACAAAAGACCCCTCCAACGCCATTGGCGAGAATCTTCCTTGGGCCGTCTTTCCCTTCGTTCCTCTTCGTTTCCTCACCGACTTCTCATGGCAAAAAGAACGGAGATTTGTAGAGACGGCATCAAAAGGAGGCCGCCGTCGTCGCCCGGATGAGACAGACAGACAGACAGACAGGGCCAAAATACGACCAAAGATACGACAAAGTGGATTTGAACAACGGCGCCTCCTCCCCCAAGCCAGGTTCATGTGGAGCTGAGGTCAAAAGTCTGCGTCGCGCAAGTCGTCACTATCATACGATTATCTTCAAGCACAATGGATCTCAACCGTTCATCGACATATGCTTACCCAGCATGCTTCTACCTAGTAAGGTAGGTGGCTCGCTGGTGGGCGCAATACTGAATAGATAGTAAAAAGTGACAAAGCGTATTATCGGGATCGTTATATGGCATTCTCATATTCAGATAAGACGTGGTCCGCCCGGAGATTATCCCGAGGCTACGAAACAACGATGCAAATTGGTAAGTTAAGCATCCATTACGTCAAAGGGGTCCCCCTCGTTTGTTCGGTCCTTGCACCCATTATCCATTTCCCCACATGACTTAAGTAACTAGGTACTTAGACAATGTCGTGCTTATCATTTTAGTTACACGTACTTCGTACCATCAAGTCGCCCCAAAAAGAAAGAAAGAGAGGAAAAAAAAAAAAAAAAAACGTGCCACAACAATCGCATCGTTCATTCCATAACTACCAATCAATTCGATATTTGAGCCGCCAAAGTCAGGTCCTTAGTTCAGGCTGGAATAGCCTTGCCAAAAAGTCCTTAGATTAGGCGGCGTTGAGGGACGAAATTGAAGTCGTCGCGCGCCCAAGTACCAAGCAAGCACATCCACCTCCATTCGTCCTCATGTGGCCGCATTGGTCGAGCATCAAGTCGTATACCTACTGTAGAACTAGATACAACGTCACTTCGGTTTCTATTTCGGTGGTGACGATGGAGGTTGTTTCGAAGCCAGTCAGACCGGCCATGGTCTCATTCATCTTCCAAATCATCAATGTGACGCTGGGCAGCGTGACCCGACGTTGCTGTGATATCTTTTCATTTTTCCTTGCCTCTTCTCCGCAGGTTATGATTGGGAATAGCTTGTGTCGAGTTGCACTTTGGTCTTTTAAACTGGGACCTCCGAACAACCTTCCCTTCCACTCTCTCAGCTAGTCGTCCTCTCTTCCCTTAGGTCTATGCTGCTGACGGACTTGATACCATGACATGACATACAAAGGGCTCCTGGGGACCCGTTCGGATCAATGCACACGCGAAACGGATAAGACTAGGTATACACGAATCTCAACAGTACACTACACATGAGATACGTACAACTCAGCTTTGCTGCTGCACTAACCTAACTACCTAACCTAGTATGAAAAGGCGGACGAGGAAATATGGCCCACAACCGTTTTCCTGTCCCGCGGAATACTACCTCGACTAGTCTCTATCAACTCGCCGTTTCCCCTTTCGAGGGAGATACTAGCCCGCCAGGTCTAAGTAATTGCGCCCTTTGTTTTGAACCGTAGAGTACCGGAACGAGCTGTCTCGTCTTCTTCATTCTCTTTAAACGTGGTAGTATACGATTCTGTCTACCTCGAACTTGCTATTTTGGACAATCCAATGGATCTTGTTCGAGATTTATCTTCCCCTTCCCCCCTCCTTGGTCAGAGCCATCTTGGCTTGCACCGTTATCAAGGGGACTGAGGTCACTGATTTGAAAGCCTGCTCCGCTACGTACGCTCCGTGTGGATCAAGAACGTCACGAGGACTAACTAATCTATTATGCTTCCTCTCTCCAGTTGCGCGCCGGCTAAGGTGGCCTTCTAATACCTACCTTAGCGATCTCACTAGCAACTAACCGAAAATGATACTGCAGCCTGCGCCTCGAGATTGATCACCCCGCGAAACCCTGGCTCCGCCCGGCAAATCGGTCTTGCTGGGTCCAAATCTTATTGTCGTTGTATATACGATTCAAATCGAGTACCCCAATGAAGATGTTCCTGGCGACGTGATGCAAGCGCTGCTGCTAATGGTCTAGTGATGGGCTCGAGGTGCACTTGGTCGTAAATCCATGAATCAAGGCCACCTACCTTCTCGAAGGGGGTGGATTCTGTTCGCCTAATTTTTGGCTATTACAGCAATTAAACCAAGCGACCTTTCTTTGCTTGGCCCCGTTTCTTTCCATAGTGTCGATCAACCACGGTTTTTTTGTTGTTTTTTTCCCTCTCTTTCTCGAATATCGCCGCACCACATTCTCGCTTATTGCGGCTCGAAGGAAATGTAAGGCATCTTAGAGCTACTAGGCATGCTACCTATTATTGGCAATGGTCGATGGCGGAAATAGGTCCCGAACACGTCGAATGCAAGCGCACATCTCCCCTTTGTCAGGATGACATTCGGGATGCGCAGGATTGCAGGGCCACATTATACGAGGTTAACCGCATGCCAGAATCCCTCTTATGGTCACTCTGTTTGGTCCTAAATCTGGTGCTATCTTTTCTCTGTAGCAGTGTCTATCCATCATGGTAGTATAAGAATGCTGATTCATCATGGGCGCGCGGTGTAACGGTGTAGAGGACGGGGTTCATGTCGGATGGCTTCCGCGAGGCAGCATGCCACACAACCATGATACATCGCAAACCTTGTCTCGCCTCCACAGCGTTGTAATGAGCTATTTTGATATCCGCTGAACATACCGCTCTCTCTTTGAATGAACGACAAGCGCTTGAGACGGGAGCGTCCGTGTGCTCGTTGCCGGCACATACAGACCGCTTCTGCGGCTGCAACTGGACAATTTGTATTCATATCAACGTACGATGTACTACGAATCCCTATCACAGGGTTGCACTACCTACCAGGGCGAAACGAAACAGGGAAGAAGCATCGACAGATTATTGTCAGTGTACGCGTACCAGACATCATTTAAAGGTGACGGGAGCGCATTGCGTATATGCTAGTGCACTTGTTTTGTCTGGATCTAGTAGTCGTTGATAGGACGGTGCTCACGAAGAATGGGTAGGAAAGAAGACATGAGAATTCGGAAGTTAGGATTGCCCATTCTGCATGGATGCATTCACTTCAGTATTATATACTAGCTAGCTGACTGGCTAACCAGCCTCACGATCAGCGGGCCCCCCAGTGTCAACCAGCTGCACCATCGCCAAATTGTGGTATCGATCGTCATGACCTCTTCTGAGCAAGAAACCTCATTCTCAATAAGGCGGAAATGTTCCAGAGAATAGGCCGCTCTACTTGACGGAGCACTACTGTACCTTTCCAGCAACCAATTCGCTACCCCATTGCCCGAAACAACGGTTGTTACGCGGTACACACCACTGCTACTGACTACTTACTAGGTACTCCTATCCATGCAGTGGAGAGATGTATGAATATTTACCCAGAATGACAGAATCAACGGTCTCTTACTTCTGTCCCTCTCCCCCTCTCCTTTTTTTCCCTCTCTAGATATCTTTCGACCTTGTTGCTTACCTCCATTCCTCTACTCTGGAAGCGATTGGCGGGAAGCGGTTCCCGCTTTCCACTAACCTCCTTACTTCCACCAAGCTCGCCGACGGGGTCACCCATTCCACCATGATTACATGATTACTTTATGACCCATCCATAGCAGGTATTTAGTGGGGAAAGGTACTTGGAGATCGATGCAGCCAACATGAAATATTACCACAAGCGGACCATTTATGCTGGATTGGCCAATAGGAGAGCTCAAAAACACCTGTCGACGCCTTCGAAGCCAACGCGAAAAAGTCCCTCGGCTCCAGCATTACCTTAGTTCCTTTTATCCAAGGACAAAGCCTGGAAGATACGATACATGTACTTACTACCTGCCTAGTAGGTGCACGTACTCTGTCGTTGTGGTGCGGAAACCAGAGGGAAAACCACGCTAGCAACGATTCCCACTCGATACGGCCTCATACCGAGTGAGGAATAAAAAAATAAAAAAACTCAAAATCGTTACGAGCCGATATCAGTCGTTGTCACACCTTGCCGCTTTGGTTGTCAAGAAGCCGAACAATCTGGTAGCTTACAACGAGAAATACCTAGCGCTCGATAGGCAATACCCCTGCTGCTACTATGGGCGACTCGCAGCTTATTTTGCAAAAGCACGCCAGATGATCGTTGTCCCCTTACGCGAAGGGAATCCTATGTCTTCGGAGTAAGTACTGCATTCCTTTAATGTCTCGAGCCAGCATGCTTCAGTAGAGTCTATTCATATTACGGTCCCGAGGTTAACCTAGCTAGCTGCTCCCGCGTTGGGGCAACTGGCATGTGGGTTCGGCTCCAGGTTGCAGCAGAATCGGTATCACTACTTTTCGCAACAGACAGATACCCTCACAGCTAGAAAAAGAAGAAGAGTTATCCCATGGAACCCCTCTACCCCAGCAGTATAGAGACATTTAAGCAATTTTCTTCCGAATACTGTAACTGACCGACGTTGGCAATTACATTTGCAATACAGAGGCCTTCTCCCTCGATACCTAAAGGCTATGGAGAGCAACTGGAGTGCAAGTCCTTCGCTGGCCCCGCTAGGTGCAAACCGGCGCACAATAAATAGCATCGATGGATCGGACCGTACGATAGATAGACACAATCGATCCCGCTCGCCCGGTGCTCTTGGGGGGGAAAAAAGATGAATCAATCAACCCTATTCTGGCCGCCCGTTTCCGATCACGTAGTTTGCATCCCGTATTACATTCGTGACGGAGTATTTGTGGAGAAGATGCCATAAACCATTTTCCGAGACCCTGGGTCAGCGTACGACATTGGCGAGATTTAGGTGAGTTAGTTAGTTGCACGTAGACTTCCACTAACTTAACTTGAGACTACCGAGCTAATCTATGGAACCGTTCTAGCGCGAAGATAGGGGGCGTTCAGTGCAGGGGGAGGGAGACCCTCCATTTGTCCCTTGTGGATTCTACTATATACCACGTACAATGACGATGGTGACGGCGCCTATCTGGGACAAATTCTTGATCAAAAGGCCACACCCCGCCCTCATTCCTGACCGATGGAACATTGCTGCAAATGAAATGCCGTCTCCACTGTAGAGAACACGTGAGAGAGAGGTTTGGAGAAGGACGCGGGCGTCTTATCAACCATCATCGAGATAGAGCCAAGCTTCTTTTGTGAGGTACACCCCCAGAAGAAAAAACTATGGATTTACTGGCTATTTCGAAACTACCGATATATGTCAAGATGAAGCTATCCATACGGCCGCCTATCAACACGGCGGGCCGAACTCCACTTCATGTGGTGTGGTTTGGTTCTTGCAGGAGCTCGCAGATCACATGAGGAGAGTTCCCACGCGATGAGTTGTCAAAACCTCCACAATGCCGCTGGCCCTAAGGCAGCTCTAGCACGTCTACTACACAACGACGACCTCGTATCTCTTTTCCGCATGTCGTCGTTGCATCGCACCCCGCATCACCACTAAGCCCCGTACCAACAGTGCAGCCAAGGCTCGGTGATATACGATTGGGCCGAACGCAGAGATCGTCGGTCCCCTTGATGCAAAAGTTCGCGAATGCAAAGTTACTGCGATGATGAAGTGCTAAGTAAAGCTACCCAGAGGCGCTTAGCGACCATGCATTATCGGGCCCTCGTAACAAGTCAGTCAGTCAATCTCTCTCTCCTCTAGAGGTGCCTAGGTAGTTACACACCAGTCTAGGAAGAACAGAGAAGCCAAGTCGACAAGGACAAGACACCAAGGGCAAAAAGGGGGCGCTGATCATTCACGAACGCAGACTTGACAGGCTTCTAGAAGATTTCCAGGGGGGGTGTCGGGAAAATAAAATCGTCAAGGGCTCTTTTCGTTGCAAGACATCCCACCCACCCATTCGCTATTTTCGGCTCGCATCCCAGTAGATCTCCAAGCACGCAAGCAAGGAAAAATTATATATATGGGTCCTCAGCCCAGCCATCGGATCCGTCGGGCTGGTTCTGGGAAACGTCGTTGGCTGCACCGATGATGGGGGACTTGTTGTTGCAGCTCTAGCGGGCGGACCTATTAGTGTGCCCGCGCCGAACCGTAGACAAACGCGAGCCACCCAAACCTTGTTCTTGCGTTCAAGATGGCGAGAAAATGGCCAAGCTCATCATCATTATCATCATCATCGTCACCGTCATTGATCCCAGCCAGCCACAATCGGTGGCCACGATGACCGGCAAGGCTGTCAATCAAAGAGGCATTGTCGCTATACCGGAGTAGAGCTCATGATCATGCGCTAGCTTAGCTACCCCTGGTGATGATGCCTCCATGTAGTCAACGTTCCATCCCACTGTCCATTGCATGCCTGCGCGGGCAACACATTCGTGTCTCACTGGTCTCATTCGCTACGGCTTCCTCATATGTCAAGACCGACTGTAGGTGCTACCAAAGAAGAGATTGAAGCCGAAAAGCAGTCGGAGGCCCTTATCATTCAATTCGCTTGTCACAATCAATCAATACATGCTTGAGCCAAGGTTGCCTCGTGAGAGGATGGCCTCGCAGCATGCTACCCCACAGAGTACCAACGTAGATCGGCCGAAGCTTCAGTCCAGTAACGAACGACGGCCTGCATTGATCTGCAAGGAAGGGCAAGTAGGTAGGTCTCCACGTTCCACAACCGCTCAGGTCCTGCAGAAAGTACCAGAAAAGGCGTCCGTGATGGGCCGCCATGACTCGCATTGTGGCATCCTCAGCTGCCGTAGGATGGATGTACGACTCACAACGGCCAGCAATTGGCAGCAATTGGCAAGAAACGCATGCAGCAGTAGCAGCAGCGGCAGCAGCAGCAGCAGCAGCACGAGCGAGCTGCAATGCAGTATGCACCGCGACGCCGCCGTGCCCGTGGCGTCGCATCACCCACGTCGTCAGAAAGTGTGCTGAGACTAGCCGAAGCCGCAGCATAATATTCCAGGGGCAACATAATAATACCTACCTTTTGGCGTCCGTCTGGGGGACTTGGCCTGGCATGCGCATCCAAGCTGAATAGGCATCGTCTTCGTCAGGCGACACGCGTACAAAGATAACCCTCTAGTCTCTCAAGCCATGATAACTACAAGCAATCGTCAGACGCAATACCAGCAATACCACTAAAGGCTGACTCATAAAGCAGCAAGCGTATCGTCTCTTTCTAAAAACCCCATGCATGCTCGGTACCGATAATGTCGCCGTTCGTCGAAGCTTGCTGCTACGAGGTAGCAGCGTTCAGCTCGGCTTGATATTCGGGGCGAAACGAACCGAGCCGAGTTGGTAGAATGTGTGGCGCTGCTCCGAAAGCATGTTTACTGTATGGACGATTGCGTATAGTACTTATTTCCATCCATACGGTACCTACAGTACCACGGTTTTGGGGCTTGCTGCTTTAATAGTCAACATCTGCCGTCATTGACGTTGGATTGCGGCGCCTCTGCCATGCCTGCGGCATCTTTTGCGGCCAATCAACCTCTCCAGTGATTGATGCATCCTTTCTTTTTATTCTATTTTATTTTTATTTTTTGGGCTCACCGCTATAGGGGGCTAGGTCTGGTACGAGGTCGCTCGGTGAATTGCACCAATCCTCACCGCGGACAGCCTCACTTTTTGCTCCATGCGGAGATGCAGAGGTACTATTGGTGCGACCTGACGAGCCACCCTCACCACTTCTGAAAGGAGTCACCGGCTCCCCGGTTGAACCGTGTCTGCATGGATTTTTAACCCCAAATCGTCTCTATCGCATCATCAAATTATAGCGATACTCAAGGCCACATACTCGTCCGTGCTCACGGCCAAACCACCACGCCGAATAGCAGAGCCAAACTTCTCCTCTCAATAGTGGCGAAGTGTCATACGAGCTATACTTGAACGACGATCGTCTGATTTAGGATGATCCGTGCCTTATTCATACCATGACAGACGACAGGTCATATTATATATAGCGTGTTTCTCCTTACTAATCGCTGCAGACTGCCCTTGTTGTTCGGGGACTAAAAGCGTGCGAAATTGTCGGGGCGGGCGCTATCTACAATCAAGGTATCTGCTCCGTAGAGGTACTTCAAAAACAAGACTCGCTGATGTGCATGAACCTGGGATACTTCGAACGACTTGTGTACCTGATGCGCTCGCTATAAGGTGTGGTTGGGCGGTCAGCGTGGGTAGAGGTATCGACAACCCACACCCCATTCGTTTCGCAATACAACGCCGTCCTCAATATAGCGTCGAGCTCGCCTCACGTGGACTTGCTCATGCCAGAACGGGGTTCGGCAGGCCGAAAATGGCCACCTGCAGAATCGATTAGGTTATATACTCTCAGCCCTACAAATGATATCCCAGCGACCATGCACTCGGTATTACTATGTTGACCTTTGATCTACCCGAGAGCCGTCATTAGATCAGAGTCCAGTTGCGGGACAACCTATACCCACTACATTATCTTGCCAAAATCGAGAGGGAAGAGTACCGCGAACCTACGGCCTTGCGCTTCGAACCAGATTGGGCATGTGATTTTCCTCTATCCGTCCGCTTATCCGAGCGGGAGTATATACTCCATTCGCTTAAATATAGCCAACGCGCAGAGCCGCCTATGAGAAGTCTGACTCAGCGTGCGCAGCCACAATACCGCATTGGGGTGTCTGAGTATCCGAAATGGTCAGGTTGTATGTATGAAGATGTTGTGTACGTGTATTCAAGGTTGGTAAGCTCTGATTCGAGATATCCCAAAATCACCGCACAATGTGGCCAAAAGAAACCCGTCTTAGACCCATTTCCGAACTGCAGTCATGTCTATATCTAGCACGCCATGCTGTAGTCCTGTAGTCAGATCGCGCGCTCGGCTATCGTAGTCGGCTGACTTCCAGCACGGCACTTGGCTTGGCGTAAGTGATGTCGATATTAGGTACACTATATAAAAATATAAAAAAACGTTAGCTGCAAATCAAGGTAATCTGCAGCGATGAATGGTTTACTATAGTCATGAGGTTTCGTATTTACTGAATTGATGATATCAGCAGCCCCATTTCTTCTGCCGGCGCCTGCTTTGACGTTGTAATAGTGAAGCGAACAAAGTGGTAAGCCGATGTTCGAAAGCGGTAGGTCGCAATGGGTGAAAACTATCGAAGTCTGCAACTTACCATAACCCCGGCGCCCGCAGGAAACTTTGGGGGACAGACGCCAAGGGAGTCAAGGAGATGAGGAATTGAAAATAAATAAATAAAATAAACAGACGGATATAATATCAAATGAAAATTAGCTTTCTCATACCTTTACCACGAATAGCATACGGCCCGAATATCACCACATCACTAGTGGCATCCATCCCACTCTTCGTCTTACCTGCCTCACATCAGTTCCGGCCTTAATTAGGCCGGTTGGGACAAACAAAAAGCAAATTGCCATTGCCACTGCCGTATGACAACAGCCACCTTTTTGGTCTATATACACCCCCAAACTTGATGCCATCTATGCCATCTATACCCGTCGCTTGGCACCGAGGAGCCAAACGGCCAGCCTACTGAGTGAAGATGAGCTCAGTGGCTTCAAGGGGAGTGCCACTCACGAGAGAACGAGACCTCCGCCAGCCACAAGAATCAGATGCCGCATACGCGAGTATTGGTCTACTCAAGCACATTGCGTCTATGCGGTAACCGAATCTGATGTTGGGGGAGAACGACGTATCAATTGATATACCTCCCCGTCTTTGTATAACAGATCGACAGAGCTCGCGTGAAGCGAGTTGAAAGAGGGAGGGCGGTTGCATCGCCAGACCATGCTATCTTAGTTATTGATCACGTAGTTTAATATACACATGTCTAGACGGTTGCTAGGCGTCGCACGCTGCATGTGTTCGATACTGTATTTGCCATTCTTTTCTGTGATATTCTGGCAGTATGAGACCAACTGATGTTTCTATGCCATTGTGACATAATGCCAATCTAGAACGTCGTATAGAACCTGCTGTTATCGCGTCCCCTAATTTTCCACCAGTCACGTACAGGCCTTTTTCCTTGAGGCTGAATCATCGATAACAAAACCGCCTCCTTGTCTCATGTACCAGACCCTTGATGGCATCCACGCCCCGTTATGTCTCTCATGCTGTCTCGCAAGTCCACGGCGCGGTAGAACGGATCTCATTAAGACGAGCGTACCGGTCAAGATCCTTGTGATTCTCCTGAATCATACCGTGTCACTCGAGGAGCCCTGATTTCACAGAAACATGTATAGGGGCTTGCGCTGGTAGTGACTTCATTCCCCTCTGACTCTACCATCCTATCATGAACGACAAACCGTGTCGGTCGAAATAGTAACTAGATGATTATCCAATAGATCGATTCTAAGGACTGTGAATATGCCCGTGCCGATAACACGATCAGAAAGCACCCAGAGGGTAATAGTTTTTTATAGGCGTACTGGTACATAGGTTCGAATACGCACGACGCTTGATCTGCGGACACCGAATAATTCATCGACTGCAACGAAACGGAGAATGTCACGCAATCGAAGTAGCACGATGCAACCACCCGTGATACCACTGACCCTGCAATCTGCCGCTCAGTCAATACCTGTCTGCACTGTCAAAACGAGCGTCATGCCTGCTCCAGTAGCCTGACCACATATCTTGCATACGGGTGGTTGCCTTATACATCTGGATCGAGGCGGGCGCCAGTGAGAGGAATCCCAGACCGGTGGCTGACCGGCAATGCGATGCGAAGTGAAGTATTTGGGAAATTAGCGATACTTGGGCTCGACTTCCGGCGTTATTTCTTGTCCTTGCGCCCGCAACCAGAACATGGGGTAGGCGCTGAGTTATGTCGGCTCTTTTTGCAGTTGCTCATACCCTACTCGAACGCCATGACAAAGTTCAGGGGCAAGGGTCCGGCAAAGAAAGTTGTCTGGGATGAGCATGAAGCCCTCGCAGCCACTTGCCCTTTTGGCACCATGAAGGACGTCAAGATCGAGCCGGGCTGACGCCAACGCTGAAGTGACTATTCGGACCTTGGTCTTCTTTGAGGAATGCTATTGATACTTGGACTTGGATCTTATCATTCTGTAGCCAATATTACCACACGCACTATTGATGTCAGGGGTATGAATTTGGAATCCTCGTTACCTACCCATGCAGGGCATAAATAGCCTCATGTGGTGCTATACGATGGGTGTCACTCAGTGACCGACATATTGCACTGCAACATGCACATAATGTTGTGGGACTTGGCCGCCTCGTCCCCCCAGGCTGGGCAATCACCTACGGCATTCGAATGCGAGAACAAGCGGTGAATGGAGCTTCGTATCGAGGACACGAGGGCCAGACGTCGACAGAGGAAAGAAGAGAAACGAGTGAGGAGGGGGAGTGAATCTATAACCACCTTTCGTGATCTTGTAGTTAGTAGTACTTTCCGAGATCGAGATCCTGAATGGTATCTATAGGCGGGTGGTAATGAAGGGATACACAACAGACTTAGCGCTTTGAATATAGAAGGAGACGTTATTGTGAGACAGAGCTAACGACATCCTAGCTAATCATGATGAACTGGATATCTATACTCCGGTCGAGGCTCGCCGTCGGTACTGGGCCGTCCCGCATGCATTATTAGCCTCACACCGAGAGCACGATAACTATGTGACATCCTCATAGTTCAACGCATGATGCAGGATATGGAGATGTCCGACGTTATGTCGGACATCCGCTGCGTGATGTGATGCAACAAGCAGGAGAATAACGAGAGTAGGAAAAACGTACGAATGATCAACCTATCTCTTTATTAGAAAATAGTCCTGCATCATGTACCAGAAAGATGATGAAGAGCGATTTAACAACATACTCATCAGTTATCCTACTGACTTCCTCAGACGGACTTGGGATCCGACGTCCCGAGACAAGTGGCGCATCATAGACAGTGTTTCTCATAGAGCCCAGGACATCGGAGTTCATTGTTTTAAAAGGGGCCAGAAAAGCATGTACTAAAGAGAGTCCCTCCTACGATATGAATGAATTGACCATCGAGCTGGTATTGTGATTATGATAGCCAATACTCGTATTGGCCAGTTCATGGTAGTATAGTATGCCTAAGCAGACGAGGCCCTACAACCTTAAAAACGGCGCCATTCGGGCTCCGGGTCCGCATATGACCTTCGAGATATTCCCTTCTCCATAATCCTGCGCCGAACGACGAGAGTTATCAGCTTAGGCATATTCTTCATAACAAAAGGTCATGATAACATAAGTACCGTAGATGTATACTATTATTGCCACTCTAGCGGCAACGGTGTCTTTCTGTTCGCCAGAAATGACCGCATGCCTAGCAGGGTGAGATGAGCGACATAATAGGCCAAGCCAAATAGCTGTCCTAAAGCACTTACTCACTAGGCGATCAGTGTTGTTAGCAAGATAGTGCTCATGAATAGGGGGCGGTACATATAGCCCAAACAAATGAATATCGCTGAGACAGTACAACTAGAAGATAGCAGGGCGCGTCATGACGAATCCACCAATGTATCCATTAAGATTGATGATTGTGTTTCTATCGAGTGCTATGATATAAAGTCCAAGGTGTCCTCACTAACGCCGTGACCATGCAGTTTCGTTTGTCAAGTAATGAACGGGCTGTAATCCCTATAAACACATCTAATTCCTGTATGTACGTAACCCTCCGTTCCATAGTCCCGGTGCTTAGTCCACCCCATCGTCCTCCTGAGGAGCATATTTCGGCGGGGGTTTGTTGATATTTCTACTTGGTTTTCGTAGCAAGCCACTGGCACCGTTTCGCGCCCAGGCCCCGTTCGTCACGACGTCCATAGCCCTATGCTCTGCATCTGCCTTGACTCCTTCCTCGTCATCACTGATCAGATCCAGGTCGCTTCTGAGAGCACGGCCATTTCGATCCAGTGGCTTCATTGACACAGAGCTCGTTGGCTCGTCGGCATATAGATTGGGGTCTCGACCGAGAATGCGGTCTGCCTTGGAGGGGGTCCGCCGACCGTTGGATGATATTGGTGATGCCAGATAGTGTCTACCGGCCCCCTGGGGTTGGTCCGGGTAAGAGGGAGCTACGGGTGTATCGGGCACGCCCCACCCAGCAGCGCGTTCTCGTTGTTGTTGAGCCTGACGCTCGTTTGCAAGTCGTTCCCGGGCTGCTAGCCATTTAGGACTTGGCTCCCACATCCAACCGTCCCACATCGTGTTCACGATGGGGAAGGCCCAAAGCAAAGGCACGGGACCAAATAAATGCAACAAATTCTTTTTTGCTCCCAGATCGAAAGCGTTTGGGAGCTTCTCCGAATCTTGCTCGTCCATGTACTCTTCGTACCGCTTGCGGGCACGGTGTCGTTCCATCTCCTCGTACGAGGCATGGGGAGGCATTCTGTCGTCTCTGGACAGAGTCACTTCGCCTTCTTCTGGGCGGGTGATGCCCGGTAACGCGTTTGCGTGCATGTCCAAGAGTTGCTGCCCGTATTTCGGCAACGGTATACCTTCGCCGTTGTGTTGGGCCACAAACTGGTGCTGTAGACTCTTTCGTAGCGGGCTGAGGTATCGCGTCTTTTCGAGGCACTCGATTGTGGTCTGCCCGCGGGAGGCCAACATGATATGCCAACCCGTGAAAGCGCCCAGAACGAGGCCAATAATTCCCGAGATGACGGCAAGCAGGATGAAATTGACGGGCAGGGCCGTGTTCGTGTACTGCGTCTGTGTCAACAGCTCGTCATAGACCCATGTCCCAGACACGGCAAAGCAGTAAAGACAAAAGATGGTGGTATAGATCAAGAACAGCAAGAAGGCCTTATGGTTTCGGAGCCCGACGCAGGTGGCCAGCCAGGGGCAGTGGTGATCCATCTTCAGCACGCAGCGCTGGCAGGTCGAGCAGTGGTGGGCGCGGTCGGGCTTGCGCGCCTGGCATTTCTTGCAGAACCGGAGCTCGCCATTCGATTTGACGGTGAAGGAGGAGGCGCTCGGCGTGGCGACAGTTGGCAGGGTCGAGTAGCCCATGCTGTTGGTGGTGCTGCCGGGGTCGGTGAAGACGGCTGTGGTGTAGCACCAGTTGAGCATCGCGTAGAGGACGACGCCGCCGACGGATGAGCCCGTTCCTGTGGTCGCCAGTCAGTGGCGGATGGCCCGGGAAGAAGTGCTGTGCTATGCTTACCGGTCCATGCGGCTCTCCCCTGCTCGGGAACGGGAAAGGAACCGATATTGACGACAACCCACACGGCCCAGGTGGTGAGCCCATAGACGAAGGCGAGCGGAAAGTACGTGAGGCAGCCACAGCAATAGCGCTCGACCCGGCGCGCCCACCGTCGAGACATGTTGGATGCAGGTGGCGAAGGCGACAAGGCTCTATCCATGGGAGATTGGGCACATGAGCGTGGACGTGGACGTGGGCGTAGGAGGTGGGCGTAGGAAGTGTGGGCGTGGACGTGGGCGTGAGGTAGAAAGAGCGCGCTGATTCGAGGTTTAGATAGTTGACGGACGAACGAACGAACGAACGAACAAACGAAGGCGTGGGAGGCGTATCCGAATTGTGTTTGAGCCAGAAGACGTTACATCATGAGCATGAACACGAGCATGAGCATATGCGATTGAAATGAGTGTGTTGTCGGGACAGACGATTAGAAGTTGCAAAAATCGAGAATCATTGAATCAAGGGTGCCCCTTATCCCGTCTGACATCGTCGGACATTCTGTACCATTCTGTACGTATATGTATATACTTACCTGCCAGTTTTGCAAATGGCATACCACTAGTCTATTTTAAGACTAGTTAGTAGTATGCCATTCTGCACACCACGTCGCCCTAGCCTGAGCCTGGTACTAATTCCTTGCACAAGGATTTGCATAACTTAACAATAATTCTCAATTACAACCTACCACCCAGAATAGCTGTGACCTTTATTTACGATGTCATTGTTAATCAGTAGGTGCCCCTCCATTTCGCCATTTACAGTTGGGCATTACCTTATCGATGAGCTAGGTAGTTTATATAGTACGGCAAGGAACTGAACGGCCTCTAAACTCGGTCAACCTAAGTTCTTGAAGCAAAACTTGCTGTCAGGTCCAGGACAGGCTCGGCAGGTTGACTGACGGGTCCGATATGTTGTAATGGCGGAATACCTACTCTAAACAGTAACAAGGGTTCTCTGTTGTTCAACTAATTTGTTGGATGATGGACAAAGGGAACGCGTATATACCTGCAGTTGTTGATGAGGAGTTGCTTCGTCAATCAATCGAAGATAAAAATATGTTCTGCCTCTTTTTTCTTTTTTTCTTTTTTTTTTGTTGATAACAGCGCTTCCGGGTCCAAGGGGGGGTTCCAGTCATAACGTATTGTTTTTTGAACACTCTGTTGAAGGAAATTGATTTCGTACTTCTAATGCTTTGCAGTAACCATTTTCAAGTGAAAACTATTTTCGGATGATTTTCGTACCTTGAAGTAGCTACTGCAGGTATTTTCTCAAGATAAGGACGAAATAGTAGATCAGCTTTTTCGGGTATACAACTTGTTCGCGGTAGGTGTAGTACCTAGGTGGCCCCACTACCTCCCCCACCACTAAACCGCCTGTTCGAATCCAGCACTGCGCCAGGCCCGAGGGTTTTTTTAAATCATCCAAAAGCAGTTTGGCCAGCGAACACTCTGCTATCATTATTTTCAACCCGAACATGTCTGCAGTAGCCATTTTTTAACCCCCCCCCCCTTCCCAAGCGCTGTAAGGTAGGATTAGGGACTATAGTGGCATCGGGGTCGATGATAGTTTGTACCTGCTGCTGTGTCAACGCGGCGGTCGGCATCCTTGCCCTGCTTCCCCTCCTCCTCCTCCTCCTCTCTTGGGCGCTGAGTGACGAGGTTATCGCAGTCTCTCCTTTCCCACAACCTATTTTCAAATCCGTTAGTTAGGCACTTGGCTGCGCTCGCCCGTTTCGTCGGCTCAATATGCATCATACCATTAACGATATCAATCACCACGTCGTCATCGTCCTGTTCGTTCAGATGTGATAAGAGCTGCTTGTGCCAGCCGGTAGCCAAATGCTGCCACTTCGCCTTGGGCCATGGTCCTTTTGGTGTCTCATTGGGCTCAGACATCTCGTAGATCCACTCGAGGACGATCGTGCCCAGCGACCAAATGTCGACAGAGAGGTCGTAATGAGTCTGGTTTGCGATGGGGAAGACCTCAGGCGCCATGTACTTGAATGTACCGCAGAACGTCAGCAGCGCTCAAACACCCGCACGATGTTATCCTGTTCCAGGCGGAACCAGCAAAATAGCAGGGTAACGTAAAACCTGAAGCTACTTACATGAGGGTGCCTTCATGATTTCGAATTCATTTATAAAGCGGGCAAGCCGCTTCGATTCGGTGGCGTCGTGTCTTCTATTCAAGACCTTAGCTGCGACTATCTCTCCGTCGCAACCCCTGAGGGCAGTGTGGACCTGACCGAACGCACCACTACCGATTGGCTACAGATGGTAATAGATACACTTCTCGCTATACGTCTGGATCCCACTGGGGGCCTGAGTCGTCAACACGGTATTTAGGGCAAGATTGTGGAGAGCTGGGTCTTCTTCTTTGGGTTGCGACGCGAAGAAAGTGCGTAGATTCTAGATATATTCTTCGCCCGCTGTGCCATGGTTAGGAAACTGAATCTGGACCTCAAGTCGGCCTGACAAGAGGGTGGTTCTCGAAGACAAGGGATCGACACCCGGTTGGAATGCCAATATCCATCTTTCCTTGGTCCGCAGTTCATTCTCATGTTGGCCATTATGGCCAACCGCCGTCCCAAATCTGGACTCGTCCTGGAGCCAGATATAAAGATTATCGTCAACCACAATCTGGTATTGCTCACTACTAATGCCGACTGTTCTTCGGTACTTAAGCAAAATATCTGACGTGCTTGAGTTAGTTCCAAATTGAGGCCTTTTAAAAAGGGTTTTTTAACGCTTTGTCAAATGTGACGACGAGGCGATCAGGCACGTGCTCCCCGGAGACGGCAGGTGTGGGTCCCCGACTGCCCCGTGTGGGTTGTTCGGCTTCGGAGTCGCTAGCTGGTCGGAACCGCTTTGAGTTTTCCGGCAATTTAAAGGCTTTTCTTGGCAAATTTAGTTTGCCTAGATTTTGTTTTAACAAATTCGAAGAAAAAAAACTACGTTGACATGTCAGGATCGGACCTGGCTGTTGTTGTGCGTAAGAATGCTGTGTTCATCGGAAACTTAAAGTATAAGTTGTTGAACTTCCACTTCTCTACCCTTGGACCACGCTAACCTCCAAACACTAATGAACTGCATACCTTAATCCTAAGGCCCTTGGCCCTTGCAAGAATATAAATACGGAGAAATCCCTTACACCTACAGACTATTGCCATTCTCGTGTCTATCCTCCAGCACGGCATCAACATCGTCGCGAAACCCTCGCTGCCAATCCTCATCGCCTCTCGCGGGCCTCCACCCGAGATGTAGCGCAGTCGTGGGAATCGTCTGCACACTGCTCGCCAGCCCCATCTCGACCAACATCTCATCGGCGTCTCCCAGGTACGACTCGGCGAACAGCTTCGTCGCTTCCGCCAGCCCCAGGCTATCAACTGTAATATCTGGTAGGGCCCCGGCCTCATAGCACGCCTGCGCGACACCTCGGGCAATGTCACCCCAGGAATGCCGTCCCGCGCTGGCGAAGATGATGCCCTTCCTTCCTCGCGGCAGATCGTCCCCCCTTTTCTCGAGGACACGCAGGGCGAGGATCTCATAGAGCGCTGCCAGATCCTGCACGTGCACGTGATCCCACACGCCTTCGCCGTCACCGATCACGACGGCACGGCCGTGGTCTAGCGCCGTAGCTATGTATGCCGGGATCTGCATGCTGCGTTTGTTGAACAGGCCTGATCCCACGCCGTAGATGGTCGGTGCCATAACCACGACTGCGATATTGATGTCAGTAGTTGCCTATCGTGCTAAGTGCATAGGACTTTTCGGGGTCTCAGGTATATATGTATATATATAGCTTAGATGATGTTTCAAATCTGAATAGAAAAATATTGACAATATCGCGTATGATACTGGGAAATACTCACGCGTGCGCACGTCCAATTCGAGTCCCGCATCCACGACGCTCAGCTCGGTGCTGCGTTGGAGGAACGGTTCCACCGCATTGCGCGCGACCTCATAGCTATAGACGTCATCGACAGCGTCGTCGAAGGCGCGGCCCTTGGGCGAGCCGTTGTCCAGCCATAGGCCTGAGACCGGTCGCGAACATATGTTCCCCGTGCCTGAGGTATGGATGAGCCAAGGCTCGCTGCCGGGATATGCGCGCTTCCGCTGTGCGAGGCCTTTTAGGAGGGCGTGGACCGAGGGAGTGTGGTAGCCGACCGTGGTACTAATCACCAAGTCATGTTGTGCTGCGACCACAGTGGCCGTTTCGAGGTCGTCTAGGTCTTCTATCGACGGGAGAGGGATATCTCATTATCAGCGAACACTTCAAAATCACACAATGCAGCTTGTGACACGAACCATGCGTAGGGGTTTATCGTAGCAAATATGTGCTTGCATCATTTATGTAGAGCTGGAGAGCGAGGGGGCGATGGGGATAACTCACTATAGAGTATGGGCTTCACCCGGTCACCATACGCCGCCGTGAGATTAGCTGCACGATCAGCGCCGCGTACCAGACAGGTGATGGGCGCAGACAGGAGACTTGGCGACGCCGAGCTCAGCAGTTGCGTCAACACCGAGCCGCCGATGAACCCGGTAGCTCCTGTTAGAAGAACCCGAGGGGGAGATGATGATGAGGTGGTGGCAGCCATTCGAGAGGGATATGCAAACTCTAGGGTAGGTAGCTTGTTAAAGGGGGCCTAAGAAACAGTTCCTATCGATCCAAAACAGTGCAATACAACCAACCGATTTCGATACGATTGAGTGGCCTTTGAACCTGGCTCAACGCCATTTATATACTCACGGCGCATGGAATACAATCCAGGTCGAGTTCCAGACATCAGAGTAAATCAATCGGAGTTTGGATCGATGCGCCGGTCCTAAACGTGCTATGTCCGTGCCATGCATTCACCACATATGAAGCCTGTCGATTTCTGGCAGGGGTGGGATAGGTACACGGAAGCATGCGGTGTGATTAATAGTAGTCCCGTGATTCACAATCATATACGTAGATTACTCCTTGTTCCGCATGTTGTCACCGTGCTATCGTCTTGACGAGGGCTAAGTAGGATTCATATCTCATTCCTAGGTATCGTAACTGTTTGGAGAAGTCGTTTTGAGAGGATTTTGCTTCATTTCACGTTGTTTCTTTCTCTAAATATTCCCTCTGGACTCTGCGCGTTGGTGTTGAATATTGCGAATTTAGCTTGTCAGATAGCAAGCCGATAACTATTACTCATCTACGTACGAGGAGGCTTAACACCGACCCATAGAGTACAAGTATCTATGCTAGTTGCCTTGTTACGTTAATTAGAAAGTGGCATTGCCTTTGGATCTCTTGTAACTTCCTGTCGCCGTTTGACGCACTATCTTTCTGACATGGCTTTTGTTCCTATTCCCGAGCCGATCGTATATATGAAAATACCTCCTCCAGCACTTTTTACAAGGCTGTTTCTCAATATCAGTAAAAATTGGCGAGATATACAGCTCAATTAAAATGAAGTCAGTCGCGTGAGCCAGCTACCAGGGATCATCGGCATCCTCCCAACACTGCTCCCATTATTTCAGAACATACGGATCAAAGTACTTCGTCTTGTTCTCCTCTAGTCTCATAATAGATTGAGACCGAAGATCAAAAAGCTTTCGTACCGAGCTCTTATTGATGACAAACATGCCTGAGCGTGTGTGAAAGTCCATGATGCCGCCGGTAATCTGGCCCAGCGCTCTTTGGAAACCCTCAGTTTCACGAATCGGACAATTCTTTGCTGTCTCCATGTGGGCAATCAGAGCTGCTACAGTTGTAAAGTTCTTTTTGCAACGGATGCAAGGAAGACGACCTCCACCGTGGGCGGGAGACTCAAGATGTCTAGTCAGGACAAATGCATTACTGTACTTTTTACTAAGACGGTCAATCAATATCAGATACCTATAAATGTCAAATAGGGACCGAAGCGAATTACCCACAGCTCTTGTATGGACATACAAACTTTTCGAGAACGCTGTTGTAAAATACGGCGGGGTTGTAATTAGGGTCAACCGTATCGATGACTCGCCCACTAGAAGTGGTACCGTGGAATCCTTCCTCTGTCGGATTTGCGGGGCTCCGAACTACTCGGATATTGCTTCTGGGGGGCAGTATTGGAATGCTATTACTGTGAAAACTGACCGGGAGAATGTCATAAGATGCGGGGGGAGGAACAGCGTTGTAGGAAGTCGGCGTGTCGTTGTTCCGGGAAACGGCTGCTCCGCGATTTGACCAAGCGTTCCTTTTCTGCCCTCGATAGAAGCCAGGGGCCGTTGAGGCTTTTGGCTTGGTGGGCAGTGCCGGGAAATCTTCGATCCGATAATGTAACGGGTGAGCGTTGGGTATTGTAGTAGGGACTAGTCGAGAAGAAAAGTCCGGGGTTACCACTGAATCAGTAGGCGCCGTTTCTCCCTCGGAGTACGAGGCCCAAGTATCATCTCCTTTTATATGGCTTTCCTCACACTGCATGGCTTCAACGTTCAAGTCAGTATATGATGAAATATAGTTTAAGCGACGCAGAACCCCGGCGAAAGGTCCAGTTTGAATAACACGCCTCTCCTGCCAGTAATGAGAAAAGTTAGAAGGGACAGGACTCGTGGCATCACTTACTGTCATCCATGGCGAATTTCCGTAGCTCAAGCTGCTCGGCGAACTTGAGATTATTTTCTCGTAGTCTGACGACATCGCTGGGAAAGACGACCTTGCACTCGCCACCTTCAAGGTGTTGCCAAAATCTGGCAGCACGATTAAAATGGAGATGACAGCCGAAGCACTCGAGGTCTAGATCCGGGCGATGATGCTGCGGAATTTCGGGAATTAGTTGCGGCCGGGTGATAGGGACGCGGCGCATACCTTTCGCTTGTGATCTCGAAGGTCGTGTTCGGTCCCAAAACACGACTTGCATTGATTGCAGGCGAAATGCATTGCAGATACCTGGTGCGTAAGCAGCTCGTGGATATTGGGGTAGCTCACATTGCATCTGAGGCAGAGGAGCGGCTGGGGAGACTCGTTTGCATAAGAGCCATTGCTCCCCGTGCTCGACACAGTATCCATGATACGTCACCGGCCAGTGAGCGTCCGGCTGGATATGGAGGGGTGTCAGTGAGTGCTGATACACGCCGTCTTGGACGACGAGAACGAAGGCAGCTAGTTGTCCGGACTTATTTCATACACACCAGTATAGATGGGAGATCTGATACAAGCTGCTAGAGATGTCAAGGCACATATCGTAGGGATGTTGGTTGTGATATTGACGTGTGCTTCAGCCGCCGGAGAGAGCTGGAAATTACGAAGTGTTACATGCCTCATGTATCTCGAGAAAAGAAGACCGGTGCCGGGGAAATCAAACGGTGGACTAAGGAAGGAGGTAGGTAAGAGCTGCATGAGCGACAAGGCAGGTGCCTTCCTCGTGAGCGCAAACAACAAGCAGCACAAGTGACCCGGTCACGTACCACAACAGAGGTAGGTACCTCGTAGTACTGTCGGCTACAGGTACATTCGTACATCACGCATCTTCGACAAGTAATCGCTAACAAGCGTCAGATACCTTGGCCTACCTACCTATCCAGAGGTACATAACGCCCCAGGTACGGAGTCTCGTCAGAATATATATTGATGGCCCGCATAAAATATTCTAATGAGCAGGTGGCACTATAGGAAATGTGAAAGATGTGATGATCAGATGCGTACCGTGCATCCCAGCATTGCCCAAGAACTTAACACAGCTGATACAGTCTCATCGCTCAGGATTAGATATGTGCATGTGTATTAGTAATGAGTATTTTTTTTAGGCGTCACTGGTAGTCTAGTATAAAAAATCATTTTAGTTCGGAGATGGTGTTAAAAGTACCTAATAATGTTGAAAAGAATATCATACTGTTGAGATCTTCTGATTTTTGAAATATGTGGCGGTGCGGAAACAGGATAGACGAGGCGGTGCAAATGAGGCTGTTTGAGATAGTCCCCGCTAGGTTTCATCTACCTTAGGTACTTAGGTACCTATTAGGTAACTTCCATGTTAAGGTTTAGTGTAGTACGTGGCTGTTCATAGAATTGCATCAGTACTGTAATCCGTAGTTAGACCTATGTGGCATCACCATGAAGTTTCACTAATTCCGTCGCATTGCAACAACATACTACTACTACTAACCCAAATAACTAGTCTTCTCCTATGATCATATCACATACCGGTATACTTTTTCTTTTAACTTGACGTATTCGCCCTGTACCAATTTTCCCTATTGCTTGACAAGTAAACACGCACGAATACGAGGGCCCCTCTCACAGGACCCGGAGTCGTTGCAAGCGATAACACGATGGCCACTCCCAAGTTCAACACCAAGTCGCCCACCATCAAGCGCATACGTATGCCTCTCTGTTGTCTCGCTCCGCTTGCATGGCTTCCCAAAGCTAACCGCTGTTCGTAGTGCGCGAAGCAGCCGAACTCTCCAACTCGCCGTCTCCCGAGTACACTGCGGCGCCGCTGGACTCGGACCTCTTCGAGTGGCACTTCACATTGCGCGGCCCTCCCAAATCCGCCTTCGCCGAGGGCATCTACCACGGACGCATCGTCCTCCCGCCTACGTATCCGTTGAGCCCGCCGTCTTTTCGCTTCACAACACCCAGCGGCCGCTTCGAGCCGAACCGCGAGATCTGCCTCAGTATATCCGGCCATCACGAGGAGACATGGCAGCCGGCATGGGGTGTTCGTACCGCGCTCGTGGCCCTGCGCACCTTTATGGAAACCGGCGCGAGCGGACAGATCGGCGGTCTCGATACCAGCGACGCCGTACGAGCACGGCTTGCGGCGTCGAGTCGCTCCTGGCGCTGTGGTGTGTGCGCACGAACCAACGAGGAGATCATTGCTGAGTGCGAAGAGCGATGTCGCGAGGCCGGCGAATCCTCCGAGGCGAAAGAAGTCGAGGTTCCCACCGAGCTGAGAATGGTGTTCCGTGACGAGATGGAGAAGGCAAAGGCCGGCACGCCGGAGGGCGTCAAAGAAGACGCCGAGAGCGCAGAGCTGGCTGAAGGCTTCGTGCAGACTGTCCCAGAGCGGATACAGCATGCGCCTATCGCTGCTGCAGCTGCACCTCCGCTAGCGCCGCCTGCGCAAGTTCTACCGACACCGACGACGAGGTTACCATTGCCGGATCCGATGGGGCCGGCTGCTGTCAGGGCTCAGCAGCCAATACACATCGATCCAAACGGCGGTGTGCCGCCATGGCTGGACTATGCCATCATGTCATTAGTGATGATGCTGGTGGCTATTATCCTCAAGATTATATTACGGTAATCAGCGGATCCTATGGGGCTTGATGTGTCTTGGTGTGTATTTATTTTATGACGCAGATGAGGACATGGGAATGCATGGAGCCCGGCGTTTTGTCATTAACAATATAGGTTTACTTTTCTGTATGGACTCATTAATCGTGGCCATCATCGATCTTGCAATCTGGACGCTTGTGTGACGAAATCTTCTTCATCTCTAACTTGGAACTGAGGGAAACGCTTGCTACCTCCGACGTTGGCCCCTCGTTGAATAAGATTTCCGTACGTCCTTGTATCACCAGACATCTTGTCATTTCTCTGGGAGCGCAGCCAGGGTAATTGATGACGATTATTAAGCGAACATGGCTCGGCTGTTGAACACGGAGAGATTTGTCATCCTAAATCACCTTGGTTTATTCCTGGCAAGATTCTCGTGTGTCTCCGTTTCGCAGTCTCGGCCTTTCAAATTAGATGTTGTGTTTGTTAATGGATATGTAGACGCTGTGGCTGTGAATAGGGGTTTAATTTGTTAACTCGAGGACTTTTCCCGAATACATATGCACGATCTATTGCTATCGGAGGCATAGCGGTTCGATTTATCCCCTACAGATAGTCAAATCTAATCAAACAACAGAACTAAGAACTAAACACGGGGACTCTCTAAGATCGGGACTTTTTCAGCGTGCCCCAGAAGAATGTAGGGATCGAGCAAACGCGATATTAAAGGACAATGATACGGGTAGCCGAATATGCGGTTCGCCGTTTGGAGGATATCTACATGATGTCGCCGGTCCTAGCCTGGTTTGCGGTCCCAACACGCCCAACACAAGGGGGCATCCTGGAAACGTACAGAGCCCATCCCTTGCGTCGCTTACAATATTGGTAGCAGTAGGTTGTTAATTTTATTAGTTGAGCCCCAAAGTCACCCAAAGTCAGACAAGAGGCGTACGGTACTGACAATTGATATTTTTGTATAGGTCCTAGTGCTCTCATGTTTCTCGCTAATTTCAGCTTTCCTGTTTGACTTCCCCTTTTGAGGTCTCTTTGGAAATTTCACATACAGTGACACACGCCTTTTTTTATATGGATGCCCCGTGCTAATATCCGCTTCCCTTGCTCTGATTCTCTTAGGATTGCTGAACCGAAGACTTGATAGAATCATGAGTCACACCGAGCACAACTAGGTAACGCGAAACTATCTCCACGACAGAATAACTGCTGAAACTTGATGAAATGGCGCCGTGTTAGACAACGTTCCTCTTTGTACCACCTAAGCCTAACGAGCAACGAGTACCTCTGATGATGGATCGAGGAAGTGATCGGCAGATTCCGGTCATCGTCACAAACGTCCGCCGCTGGCATGTGAAGAATGTATAACTGGGAGACAAAGCACAATTGCCGGCGAAGTACGAAGTTTGTCACAGGTCCCCGTAGGTCTCTTCGTGTTACACTGCTTGAGCAAACAAACCATTTCTGTGCACGATCACCGCGACGCAGGCTGACCATAGGCACCACGTGGTTGTTCTTGCTCATGATAACTTGAACGAAAGCCTGTCATACGAACCTATTCACCGAGACTGAAGAAATCTTGAGCACAGAGGCCGGTTCAGAGCGCCCTTTCGGGCCCCATTCACTTCGCTGCACGTGATCGAGCAGTAAGAAGTACATAACCGTTTGGAGTTTTCGGAAAGTGGTTTGTGTCAGTAGTTTTGTAATTTTTCTTTTCTTTTCTCTAGCTAGATCGCGCAGCTTTATGTTGATCTTTATCACGGTATCGTGTTACATATACTCAGCTTTCAAAACTTTATTCATTTACTTTAAACATAACTTCAGAAACTAGAGCCACCCATCATCCTAGTTTCTAAGTTGTCTAGTTCTTGCACAACCCTACATATCGGGTTTTCTCGATTGACTAGGAACCAGAAGATGGCAGGATCATCTGCAAGCACCATCCCAGACAGTTATAACCAACATAGCATGGATGGAAGGTGGCCTAGAAAGCGAGGAGGCTACAGAATAGAAAAACAGTGTTCTGTCTGCAAATGGTTCTTCGACTCCTTCGATCCAGAGCGCGAGGTATGTCATTTATGCCGCAAGGGAGATCCGCCACCCCCACAAGTACGTATCAAACTCATACTACGACCAACATACCTACGTATACGTCTAACATGAACCTGCCAGGTCGACGCCTCGATACCGAGTCCAATTGTGCAGCAGAGCAATGTTCTACAGGCGTTGCCCAATCCCTTGCCATCGTTTGACGTACCAGGAGTAGCGAATACACAATCGGGCAACACGCAGTACCAGGCGTATGGGCAGAGATACGGGTCAGCATCTGATCCAACATATTCTCAGGGGACATATTCCAGCCTTCCTGGAGGGCCCTACAAACCGGGTCAAATATGGGCACAGAGCTATATGTCTTCCAGTTCACCTTACCCTACGGAAGGCTTGATACAGGATCAGGCATTCGCACAAGGATACATTGCATCGCCCGACCTATCCTTTCCTTCCGAGGCAATCTCTAATCCCCGGGTCGAGTATACACCAAATCAGCAATGGGGGCAAGCGTACAGTAGTATGCCAATCGACCCATCATCTTCTTTTGGGACACCACCATATCCTACAGGGGGGTATATTCCAAACCAGAACTACTACCAGGGAGACGGGTCATCCAGCGCTCTCCCACGACATCCAGAGAAGGCCAAACCTCCGGTTCGCGTAGCCAAACCCCTGAGGCCACTGCTACCCCGAGAAAGAACTCCCCAACGCCCTGCCGAGTCCGAGCCCAAAGACAACGATGACAACGGTCAGTCCAAGGAAAGTGGTGCCCATCGGGCTTGTCTAAAGAGGAAACCTGCTCATAAAGACGTGGCCACAAAGCGTGGGAGCTCAAGCAAGAGCAGAGCTTCGGGTAAACGAAAAAAGGTGACAAAGTAGTGCTGGCGGCACTGACAGTAACGGCGGGCCAACTCTGTCAGGTAGAGCTAAGAGCAGGGAACCTCGAGATGTTCATTTGACTTCGTTTACTCACACTTAGCTTTTACGATGAATTTAATAGTGTTGCCTCTGACCAAGACGTTCCCCATTCACTTAAGCGACTAGCTCTGACATCCCATATATAGGTAACTTGATTCCAAGCCAGATCCTGATAAAATATGAAGTCGAATCGAATTGTTAGGGGCTATGAAATCTCATCTCAGCAAAGTAAGGACGCATAGACAAAGAGACTCCCTAGATGCAAGTAGCCCTCATGAATTTAGAACTCAGTGAATTTCAATCACCGAATCAATAGGCCAGACGTCAATGCCAGGTACATATGACCACTTACGGATGATTTACGCTGTATGTACATCACTACCGAATGACCTTACGTGCGATTCCTTCGTCCGTGCGCTTTTACGAGCAACCCTTTGACGAATTATGATTCCTTCGTCAACGCCACCGCCACGGTATATCGAAGGAAACATGCATAATCAATCAATCAGGTAACGACTAAGGTTGGTCCTTCCCCATGTTATTATCACACGCCTGGACAATGTGTCCAGCAACAAGCCACCACCACTCCGCTGCCGTCACGCCGCAGCCCTCCACAGCTTGGTGTATAAGACCAAGGCCGTCGAGCCAGTCTATAATGAGCTGAACCTCGAATTCTTCGATCATAGGTTTTAGTAGAGTGACACACATCTTGGGCGTTATTGGACCCTTGATTGCGAATGTAAAAACGACCATGCTGACATAGTCGGCCCAGCGGGTAGCATTCACCTCCCCGAAAAAGTCGACCCAGATAGGAATTTTCCCTTGAGGTCCCTGAGTCGGGGGCTCCATCCCTTGAGCCTGGTTGAGGAGCGCCATATCTTCATTGAATAAGTACGTCTCAGTTCGCACAAGACGAACCTTGAAGTGATAATAACTCTTAGGGAAAGTTCTACCCTCGTAGTTACCGGGCTCGAAGCCGAACGGAATGTTAGGCATATCAACTGCATCGACCCGTGTTCGACCATGAGCCTGCAGGTTTAGCACCGCCATGATGGATCCATCGTCGGAAGCGTAGGGCATGGTGTATTCATCGCTTTGGCGGAAGACCTCGTCGAGATGGGTCTTGAAAGCAATGGCCTGCCTAAACTTTGGCGTGGCAGCCATTTTCTCAAGTTGTTTGGAGAACATGCCATGTATCCTAAAATTGCCTCCTAGATCTTTCCCTTTCGTTCTTGTGATAACTTTTTCTCTGTTGAGCTCCTCGACTGCCTTCTCAAGTATCCGGTTCGTTTCGACCGCATCCCCGCCGCCTAGTTCGAGGAGCTTCGGAACGAGCTTATCTTTGACATTCACCCCTTTTAATGAAGTACAGCAGATTGAGCGAACCCACGTTCGAGCACGTTCTAGTACCATTCTATCCTGTCGGTCCTTAGGCGGTAGAGGGATAGACATTGTCTCACTGGCAACTGCTTCGATTCGGTTGTACGTTGAGGTAGTAGCAAACCAAGTTTCTCTCCAATCAGCAGCCTCACTAGCGACATCTTCGATCGAATGTTCCTCATGTAGTGCTTGTCGCGATTCTGGTAGATCTACCTCTTCGTGCGTTTCCAGCTGAGTTGCCCACAAGATCAGCCTTGGCCAATCATAGTTTTCAATATTATCGTAATCGAGCGGCGGTAGCTTGCCACTCTCATAAGCTATCAAAAATGCTGACTGAAACTTTGCTGTCAAGGCTTGGACGTACGATTTCCGCTCCCGGCTGATTCTAGGCCAGAACTTCCTGATGGCAGACAGCGACATTCCCGGAAAATGCTTGAGTAGCAAGCCCAAGTCTAGATTCCTATCAAGGCCACCAAGGAGTGTTCTGAAGACAACACAAGCAGCAAGGAGTTCATCTTCTCTCTTCGAGCCCAGTTTGTCATCATGTGCTGCAGGTTTATTGAAACGACCTCTGGGCTGCTTGGGTATGACGGTGAGGTCTCGGGTCTTGTATTCGATAAACCCTTCGGGTTGCGCAGGTAACACTGGTGACCCGGGCGCGGCGGGTTGGATAGAGAACTTCTCGGAGACTGCTTTCGGCCCCGAATGGCCAGTATTGGTGACCCGGTGCCCTATTGTCTTGTTTCCTGGTTTCCTACCGCGGCGCTTATGATCTTTAGTCTTCTGATTTTCCATTATGAGGTAGGACAATCCATAATCTTCGTCGGCCGGGGACACGTTCTTGATTTCGTCGGGTATATTGTCCGCGGTGAGTTGATGAGAAGCAAGCCACTCTAGTTCCACGGGCCTTAGGTTCGCTTTGGCTTCATCGAGTGTAAGAGATATGTAGATGGGGTCTGGTGCTGCCGTTCCATGCGTGACAACGCGAGATCCGTTGGCTGATTGCTCCCATCTTCTAATCATCTTGAGATTTCGTACAAATTTTCCATATTCCACGTCGGCCCACTTCCTGAGTGGATAGAAACGATGTGCGATATTTAGGATATCACGGATATCGCGTGGTAGGTCCTCATTCGAAAGCTGGCGAGTGCTTGTCGTCGACATAACGATGGTGGTATTTATTCCGTCTTGCGTAGCAAATGGAGGGTCTCGGGTTCTTCGCCATGCCTCCCCGTCATCGTCGTGGTGTGTTCTTGTTTCTGATAATCTTACGCCAGACGTATTGGAACGAACTTTTTCATCATTGTCGTCGGAGGTTTCGCTGCTATCGCCATATATGTCGGTATCTTCGTCGAGCGCTCGACTGTTGCCTATGAATGGGACAGAAGTGTATTCTCTAAGAGCGGGATCGATCAAACTGTCGTAATCATCTTCGTGGGCCATCAGAACATCATCCGCGACGGTTGGCACTTCTCGGTTGTTCTGATTGCTATGCTGAAATTCCTTATTGCCCCGGGCGTGAATATTGATACCAGCCCCTATTCTGCGGCCTTTTCGTTTCAAAGATGCATCGATATGCCTAGCACTCTTGACAAAAGACAGAATCGTGGTTATGCTGCCCGGTTGGGACGAATCATTGTCTAGTGTCCAGGACCAGGTTCCAGTCATAGGGTCTTGAAGACAGGAATGGTGTTGATCCCACATGGCGCTGGGCTTTTGTCTCTGACTCCAGATATAGACGGCTAACTTGCCACTATCCCACATCTCGTGTTTGTCAGGCCGCCTGCGCGGTTTCCGGGCTCTCTCGAGCGGATCCGGCTGCTCGACGTCAATGCGGGCCTTCTTTAAAGGGGCCTGTGTTTCGATTGGCACTTCGTCCGCCTGTCGCTTCGAGTTGCTCTTATGAATTGAGATATCACCCATCACGGAGTCGTCATACCTGAGAACTTCGATATCCTGGACCTTTTTCAGATCTCTGGGCACTCTCAAGCTTCGCGTCTGGTTATGCTCTTTCCCTTGGGATGCGAGTTCGTCAAACAGCTTGGCCTCGTCTGGCGAGAGTGAAAAGGCGTCCGGGACATAGGCTTCGGGAAACATTTCTCTTATTTTCCCCTTTACAGCTATGACACGAGGGTCGTCGGTCAAGTCTACGGCTGATCCACTCTTCGCATCGGCCTTCGCCAACACGACGCATTCCTGCATCTTGGCCTGATCATCGAAAAAAAAGAAATGCATTTGTTTCAGTAAACCATCTCTTTCCATTTGGTTGACAACATTCTGGCAGATTCGTCTGTCGGGAGGTGCGAGATCGGTGAATTCCTTGACCCACACAGAGATGACCGCCATGAACAAAGATCGGAGCCCCGGGAAAACGCCTTCATTGTGTTCTAGGAGATACTCGATAATCTGGATGGTGCGATCCCTCCGGCGGGCACCAAACGACGCCTTTGGTCTTGATGGCCGTGCAAAAAAAGCGAGTGATTTATGGGTGGGACGCTGATCTAGGACTCCGTATGGGTAAGGTTCCGGTAGTGCAGGATTACCGAATTTGTTGATCGTGTTCCCATCCGATATCGAAAGACCAGAGCCTCCAGGCCTGTTGAGAGGGAAGCCTGGGAGCGGTTTGCGGACAACAGGTCGATCTGCAGATATTGCGATGGGCAAGCTATCATCGGATACCTTTGCGTGCCCAACGACGGACCTATCATTCGCCGTGGGAAAGGCTGAATCCTTGCTAGGAGATGCTATCGGGTCTGCGCCCGTAGCGGGTAATTTGTCAAGAGGGTCGCCTTGTTCATTCTGGTTATTAATGTGAACAATATTGCGAAGTTGATCGTTGGGGATGAACTGGGTGTTGAACGATGGGTGGTTATTTCCCAACAATGGCTGAGTACCCCACACAGAATCGATGTCGTCGTGGGCGGATGCTTCTCTACTGATGCCCGACTTTCGCTGACGTCGGAGCGGCCGATGGTTCGTTGCGTCATATACTTCTAGATCCTTCAACACGATGCTGCCTGGGAGGGTCCGGGACTGTGGCGTGTCCGTAACGCGCGGTCTGGAATCGATGTCTTTACTCAACGAAGTGGCTGCTGAACAAGAGAAATCGCGTACAGAAAATGATCGAAAGGGCGAATCTTTTTGGATCTGAGACTCCACTTGTTCTCTTGGAGTCTGTGGAGGCTGAGACGACTTGTTCTCAACAGTTGTTGGGCGCGGGACGGACGAGCGCTCTAATACTTGAGGCTGCGTGGGTTTGCGTTTCCGGTGATTGATAAGTTCCGAAGAAGGTTGGACAAAATCTGGATTACAAACAGTCCTAGATTTGGTGAGATGGTATTCCAGTCCATTCGAATTTTTCCAGCTGTTTCGGCATTTTTCGCACCGAAACGACCCGTTGCTGCCAGATTTTGGTCTTTTGGATCGAACGCGTAAGCCGTCGCCAGCAATTTGCGGCAATGATGCTGTGGCACTTGGGATGTTATCTGTGGAGTGTGAGTTCTGAGCAGTGGGAGTTGACGACCGCCTTGCCGTGGCGGCCTCACGGCCGGAGGTATCCGCGCCATTCACCCCAGTCGTGGCCGAGGTGATCCCCAGGAAAGACGGGTCTTTGAGCCTATCGGATCTGAATATGAGAACGAAAGACTTCCGTCGTCTGCCCTTTTTGGGAGTGACTGTATCTAATGAGTTTGGGACACCACGATAAACGCCAGGGGGCCTGGGCGTTGGTTGAGACGCTCCTGGCTGTGGCGGCCGCCCATCGGCCGTGCTTTGCTCTTGCGTAGGAAGGGATCCATCACCGATTTCAGAATATAGAGGCTCATCATCATCATTGAGTATTCTTTTTTTAGGCCGGCGCCCTAGACGTCTAGGCAATTTGACTGGAGGGTGATCTTCCGGCTCCTCATGTACCGACCGCTTGCGCTTCAACTTCTTCGAAGGAACCCGCGTTGATAGCCGGGCCCGGGTTAGCGCCGTGAGCGGCGAAGCCGGGTCGGTTGTGAACCGATCCGGGTCAGGTGGTGGAAATAGCTCATCACTCTGGCCTGCGATTGTGTCATTTGCTTCGTTCGCTGTGTCGGCGCCGGAGATTGGCACTATCTGTTGTTGGTCGCTGAGCGGTTTCCCCGCAATTTCGCTGTTGGCGTAGAATGTATATGTCATAGTTTTCCCAATACGACTTAGCTGCGAGGTCGAGCTGAGATGTTGCAGGTGCAGGGGCTGAGAATTGGTAGGCATGGAAATGGACCCCGTCATGGCTGCTGTGAGCCTGCGATAATTGTATCCCAAGGTCTGTCGACATATGTTCGCGTTGGAGGTCCCTTGGGAACTCGCCCTCTTGATGATTTCGAAAGCGGTGTTAGGTACAGGCTTTTGCGGCTTCCATGGCAAGGGAATAATACTAGCATATGATGTAGGGTCGCTTCGAGACTTGGTACCTTGCGGCTTCTTCCCGGTAGACTTACCTCGAGATCCGTCTGCTTGAGAGGCGTGGACAGCACGAGACGCCTCCCCGCGCTTCCCAATACGGCCGGACGGAACTACCATTCGAGTCTTGGGGGTGGCTCGAAAATGAGACCATTCCGCTGGAGACGGATCGCGGATGAATTTGACGCAGTCTTTGAAAAGCCTGTTACTCCCGGCGAATTTCGCACCAACGAAAGACAAGGCGCCGATGTTCGTGAGCCAACGGCACGTCTTTGCCAGAGCCCGCATTTGCCGCACACGTTCCTCGACCCCCAGCTTTGCGCGAGCGTCGCAGTAGCGGATCAGAACCCATGCCTTGACAATGGCTACAAAGGCCTGGGCGAGAGCAAGGTAATCGATCGTCTCCCCATTCCACTTGTCACAAAAAGGAACGGGATGCAGATCACTCGTGAGAGCTGCTTTAGAGAGATCAAGCGTATCGTAATCCAGGCCTTCCCGCTCTTCGTGCTCTTTTGCATGTTCGGAGAACTGGGCGAGCCAGAGCTTGCTGGATTTGCCGCCGCGGAGCACTATGGGCTGTTTGATGATGTAGCCTTTCCTTGCAAGCGCATCCGTCCGAGTCGGAAGCGACCGCTTGTCTTGGCCCGTGAGCCGAACGAGGTCGCCTTGGAGAATGCCTTTTTCCTTGACAGAAGCAATATCGACAAGCGCGCGCCACTCGAAGAGCGGCACTCGCTTGAGGTCCGGCCCGTGACCAGTAATTGTCCTCCATTGGCGCTCTTCGGACACGAAGAGTCTCGGTCGCACTCTGGGGGCCTCTTCTTTGGACGTGCGTGGATTTGGCCTAGACTGGGGTGGGACTCGAGTGTTCGCGCCAGGCGTATTATTATTATTATCTAAAGATCCGACCTCTGCTCCCGACAAGGGAGATTCCTCCTCCCCAGGCAAGGCCAAAACGTCTTCTAGGGACAAGTGATTGCACACTCTACCGACACCGATCGACACGTCTGACCTGTCGGCCAACCATTTCCATACCTTGGATGCGACTGCAAGGTCATGCTTCTCGCCAGCTTGTCGAGACTCGACAGTGCTGGTAGGCTCATACTGATCTCCGACGCGTGACGATTTATAGAACGCGTCAATTGAAGTAAGCAGATTAGGTACTGAACAGCCTGGTTCTTTGTCAGCTGCGTTATCCTGAAGCATAAAATCTTGGTATTCGATGACTCGGTGACAGCCAATCATATGGCGCGGATCATCGAGGAGGAGCTTTGCGAAATTGTCCAAGAGGACTTAACTCACCTCGAACGCCAGAGAAAGCGATCTCGGTCAGCAGCGACTCGATCAACTCATCGAGCCCTGCAGCCATATTAACGATGAAGGCTTGGAACACATGGGGATGGATGGATAAAAAAAGATGATCTTCAGATTGTCACAGTCCAGGCTCGAAGAGTGGTGCTTCGGTGATGTCGGTGCCACGGCAGAATCGAGAAATCTTTGAATTGACCAGGCTGGTGGGGTAGGTACTAGTAGGTTGTACCACTATGTCAGATTAGGCTTAGCTCGCATGCTGCTTTTGCTCAAGGCTCAGCTTCTGTTATTGAGCAGTGTGGATATTTATTGATGTTATAGAGAGAATGGAGGTAATTGACATGAGCCGCCTGTGCAGGGTTCTTTATAAGCACTGTCCGTCGTACCTTCACACACTTCCAAGTTGTTAACAGTCAGGTGATTGATGCACCATATTCATGAATAAAGTTATGCAAAAGCAAACGGTTTCCCCCTTTTTTACGGTTGCAATAAATTAAGTACCTACCTCTATGCTAATTTTGTGTCCCCTTGGCACCTGCCATCGCTCCGTTAAGTCACACGTGCCAATAGGTACCTTTGGAAGTTATCTAACTAATTATTCATGAATTGTCCAGGTTGTTAATTGACGTTATGATAGGATAACAACGATTAACCCAGCATTCGATATTGTTGAAAAACGGGATATGGAACATATAACGATGCTTCTTCCAGTTGTTGCCTTCCAGACCGTACAGAACTACAACGCGTGAAGATAAGTCATCTCTCTTTTACAACATCACATATGCATGCAATATGCGAGCTGATTGCTACTCGAGGCCATGTTGTCAGCTATAAGGGGTGTGGTTCCAGGGGAGTCGGACCTAGAGCAGGACCGATTTCCTATGGACCTACAGCCCCAAGGGAAAAACCTGTATGGTGAAAACACACAGATACAACAATCGATCAATCAATACAACCCAATCAACATGACATGGCTTATATTTAACACATGTTTAAATTCGCAGCATTACTAGCAAGGGGTCCATGACAGCCTGACAAACAACACAGGCAACGGCTGAATTTCCTGCAGTATAAAGGTGTCAATAAACTATATTACTTAAAGCTAACTTCAGCTAACTATAATATAGTTGTGAATCCAGATCGTGAATCAAGGAACTGTTAACTTCTAAAGCCTTCTAGTACCCACCACACTTGAGGCATGTCCACCGCTAGTAACTACTTGAATATAGACTATAGACAGACATGACGCATTAAGACCTGGTGTCACATGGATAGTACCGTCAACGCTGCCAAGCTAATCTTGACCCACGAAGACGATGATCATTAGAGAGGACGAAGGTCACAAGAACCCCTTAATGCCACATAAAACAAGATCTCTTAAACAACAGTTAAAAAACTGCACACTCACATTATCTTCAACCTTTGATCCCGACTTTAACCTTTCAACCTTAAACCTTTTTGACCACTTCTAAGTATATGTAGGTAGGTAGATAGAAGTAACGGCGAACAGCGACCTTGGTAAACTAGAGATTTTATAACGAGGGCTAAGAATCTAAGGCTTGGAAAAGTATTCAATATTACAATAACCTGTTATAGCATCAAGGAGCCTTACAGGTCCAAGTTCCTCCTCTGAACCTAGGCGGCGATTTCAGCTGCCATACACTAACTGCTCCGTTTGCAAGCTGTACCAGCCAGAACCAATCATATATGAATCACTGACTAGGTCTCATGCAGCTTTTTGCATGATCACACAGCACTTTTGAGGCTCATTCAACTGGGATAGAAGGGACATCGGACGACCGACATGTCACCTGTCCTGGAGGAAACCTCACAGCTATCACAATCGTGCGTGGTGGTGTCGAGTATTTCTGAGGTCTCAGAGAATCTTTCTCGTAGTTGGTACACCATAGTTGTCGAGTAAAGTAATTATGAGACGTTGTTCATCTATTCTTCTCCCCGAATCTCCACCCATGGCAGAATTTGAACAAGTCGGACTGGAGGACACGAACAACAGCTACTTCTCAGATACAGACGACCTGCCGGCTGCCAGTTCAACAAGGTTGCTAGAGGAGACCTTGCCATCTAGGCACTCAGCTCAGTCTGAATCGGATTCATGGCTGAGCCCCTTCGCCAAGTCATGGGTTAAGGGCAACTAGCAACCCAAGCATTCGCCGCGCCGAAGGACTCTTTTAAGCCGTACGGCCCTCTATTCTATCTTGGTTGTCACCATTCTTTGGCCGGCGTCCATTTTCGTTACTTTAGACCAATGCCGTCGTTCCTATCTTGCCTCTGGTCGTAGCTACGAGACGGGCTTCGACACGGATCTGGGTAAGTGGAAAGCCCGTACTGATTCTCTTCTTGCAACCACTTTACGACATCAGTACAAAAATAAACTAAAGAGATCACTGTACGTTTCAGAGCCCGCTTAGCATGCTATCCGCCTACATAAAGTCAAGTTCACAGATGATTTGAAGATTGACAAGAACGGAACAGTATATCACGATATCATGGGCACGCAATATGTCGGAATGCCGACTCCAGAGATGGACGATGCTTGGGTTGATATCATACGGGGTAAGCCACTCCCCCTTTTCTCATCGCCCAAACCGTCATCCTAACTGATGAGGACATGGAATGTGGAGGCACTGGGGATCAAGACAGAACAAGAATTATGGACATTTATCTGGATTTGGAGGCTCTTTTACTTATTCTTCTTCTTCAGAACCCCGGCCATGAACCACCAGTACTTCATGTATGGGTAGCACTCGTCCTATATACATGTACACGTGTAAGCGGTAAGCGAAGGACCACATGCAAACCATCAATACCTAAAGGAAGCATATACTATCGACCTATTAGAATCAGTGCATAGTATAGAAGCACTGCGCGATTCATCCTTTTGGGTTTGACATGACGACCGGGGGTTGAGGGGTGGCAGCGCAGCCCACCTGCGTCTGCCACCCTTTCTGGCTGGGGATGCCACCAATTTCTACAACCATGATCTGCTTCTATACAAAACAAGTGTAGATCAAAGCAAGGGCTTATAACTGACCAAGTACCTGTCATTGCCTTGAAATTCATATATGCAGTTAAGTAGCTATATGCGTTAGTTGCTTTCAAATGGAAAATTATGTGATATAAAGCCTTCTAGTACACAACGCGTAGCATTAACACTAAAGCTTCGGCCACAGGAGGTGCCGCCCACGCTAGTTGGACCGTACCGGAGGCTCGCGATGGCTTCACCTAGCCCGCTGACGGGTATGCTACCGCCAGGAGCGATAACGATGCCTGCCGAGAGCGATGCCTCCACCACTGTTGCCGAATAGGACCTCCTGTGCCCTCAAAACACCATAGGCAGGCACATACTATAGCGATCTCAACACCGTGATAATTGCTATTTCGCTTGAGCAGTCATACACCCTTGTCTTAATCTATACCTCATCTGTATTAGTGGTGGAAATTGGTGGCACCTCTAGTCAAAAACGGTGGCAGACGCACGTGGGCGTGTCATCTCATGCATTAGAGATATCTTCCGATGTTACATAGGTAGTTGAACCCGGATAGAACCAGCCCTGTCAGGTATTCTTGGCACGCTAATGAAGGTATGTTGTTTCGAGGTACAGACTTACTTACACCAAAAACTTCACTGTAAAAGCCACCCTGCGGCTCGTGCCCTGGGTTGTTTTTGAGAGGCCTAGCACATATACTTGCGGAGTCGAAATCGATAGGAGTATATACTGAATCCCACTTTTCATCATAGAACTACAGCTCAGTATTAGGCCGCTTGTTGTGCGGAAATGGAAACAGGTTGTCAGTGTGTCCCATCTTATGTATTCCCTTAACCCCAGCAGAATTGCCCCCTCCGCCCCAGCATCCCTGCAATGCCATCATCGCCGCCGAGACCGCCCGATGTCCAGGTCGAAGAAGACGCTGCGTCTGTGTATAGCGAGTCTTCGGCAGAAACCGACCAGTCTGCTGTTGACAGCCAGCTCCCGACCGCCCGACGGGCCGCTTCTGGCGCTTTTTGTGTGCTTCCTGCTAACCATCGTCGTCGACGTGGGCGGCGGTCTCACCGCTGCCCTCGAGGTGCGCCTGCTCGAGAATGCTGTGTGTAGAGCTCACTACCGCGTCGCTGACCCTTCCGTCATCGGCCCGCCTCTAGCTACTCCTAGGCTCTTGAAGCCAGCAGCTTCAAGCCTACAGAGGACGACTGTGAGGGCCATGCGTAGACATGGATGCGGCAGACTATCCTCTGCGGTCGTCTACATACATGTTTAACTTACACACACAGATACGAAGGTGCAACTCAAAATTGGACCATTACTCTTGTGTAAGTCAGTAGCTGCAATTCGAAGCTGCCGGACCGGTGAGAGCTGGTAGAGCGTCACCCCTAGCTCCGCTACAGCGCAGCTAGTAACCTGCTCTCCATTTTACAGACCGCAGCCGCCAGGCCGTACACAGTTCATTTCATTTGCACTATAAGTCATTGCCTAGACTAATGGTTAATTTTGAGTTGCACCTTCGTATACCTACTAATTTACTAGAGCCCTGCCCCTTCGCCCCCCCTTGTGGTGGATCGTGGGGTCGACCAGCGGCTATGCGCGAGCGGTTCGATCCGGTGTTAGCCAAAAAGCTAGCGTACTGTAGATCTTAGGCGGACTATTAATAGCCAGGTACCTACTATAGCCTACCTAGGTGGTACCTTAAGCAGGTACCACCTACATGGATTCTGGCGAGACGTCACCTTTAAGAGCATTATACCTGTCGAGCTATGAGGAGTGTGAAGGCAATCTACCATGTACAACTTGGGCACGCTGCAGCATACGGCATCGTGAAAATGGCGTTATAAGTTGTCAAGCTCCACGGCTGGTAAAGTGTCGTCACGTTGTAGCCGTTGAAATGTTGATAACGCTTCGGCCCGAGACCATGTACGGCCAGACATCACATACGGTATCTTCCACGTATCCGACAACGACTACTTCCTGATATCACGTCGTTCAGCACGCAATACAGCCTTTCAGAACACCTTTCCGGAGTGGGGGGTGTATTCCCAGGTTGCTAAGGTCAGAGGGAAGTAAGTTATCGGTACCCTCGTTGAGGCGCCGCTCTCCTTCTACAAAACCGGAATCTGCATTATTCCCCATGGAAATGGTTACGGAAACCAAGGGCACTGGCATCGTCACTTCGGTTCCGTCTGATAGTTCAAATGATTTCGCTACTATTACTGACTTGACCAACAAACCAGTCTATTACGGCATTCGGAAGGAATGGGCGGGGCTGGAGGTTGTTACTATTATAGAAATACTAGCATACCAATGGAAATTTAATCGCTCTTATCATGGTCTAGAAACATAAGGTCCGATCGGCCAAAGACCCCGAGCTCGCCGAACTCAAGGACATCGCCTACAAGGAGGGATTTTACAACGGCACCATGCTAGTGGGAGAACTCAAAGGGAAGTTGGTATAGGAGGCCAATATTCTAGTTAAGAATATTCTGATTAACTTAGGGCAGGCATTCGAGTATGCCGAACTAGATGGCCTGGTGATCAGTTGGTCCAGGGATGAGTGCGTGGCCGCGCATCTTGACCAGTGGTACCTGAATTACGGCACCGAGGAGAACGGCGGAGACGGTGATTGGTGCAGCTAGGTCATTGGTTACTTCAATAGCGGTGATTTGAATACCTTTTCTATAGAGGCCAAGAACTAGTTCGAGAAGACGCTTGGATGGCTCGGGCAGTGGTTCTGTGCGCAATCGTACGGTCTAGGCTTCAAGCTGCCCTAGGACCATGGTTTTCTGGTGGAGTCATTGAGTGACGGCATGATATATCCTGCTTATTACACCGTTGTGCACTACTTGCACTAGGAAGCAAGCAAGGTCTGGGCGCTATCTCGGCAGATCAGATGACAGACGAGGTGTGGGATTTTGTATTTACTAGCGCCGACAAGGTCGATTCGGACATTGATTTCAGAACGCTTCAATCAATGCGTAGAGAGTTTACCTACTGGTATCCTGTTGATTTTCGCGTATTGGGTAAAGACCTGATTTAGAACCACCTTACATTCTTTATCTACATCCATGTGGCTATGTGGCCTAAGGAATATTGGCCACGGCCGAACGGACACCTGCTCTTAAACGGAGAGAAAATGGCCAAAAGCACGGGCAACTTCTTCAGCTACGCGAAACTGTGGCCAAGTTTGGCGCTGACGCGGCCAGAATTACCATCGCTGATGCGGGAGACTCGATTGAAGATGTCAACTTTGAGGAGACGGTTGCCAACAAGATAATCCTTAAACTGTATGAATTAAAGAAGTGGCTCGAAGAGATGATACTCGAGCTGAAGATTATTGATTTTTTTGAGCAGTACGCCCAGTTGCGAAATAGTAACCCCGGGAAGCCTTTGATACTACTCAACGTACTGGAGACTTTAACTTTTGGGATGAACTCTTTTAGAACGAGCTACGATATCTTGTCGCCAAGACCGAGAAGTTTTATAATAGGTATATTACCCTAATTGATATTTATTGCGAGCAATTTTTACATAGTTTTCTTTGTCCCCACTTGTTATACGTTTTGTTTTTTTCGTTGATTAAGAATGTTGCTTCAGCTTGTTATTCAAAGCAGCTGTATGTTCTGGGTTCTACGACCTTACCGTATTTTGCAATTTTTACTGAGAGGCTACTAGAGCATCTGGCTGCGGAATGTACCAAGACCTGATCCGTTATTACGCCGAGCTTCAAGCCCTGCTGCTAGCCCCTATAGCACTTCACTGGGCCGACTATATATGGCGTAACGTTCTTGGAAAGGCAACAACAGTGAATACTGCGTCTTTCCTGGAGCGAAGCTATGTTAATGCAAAGCACACAGCTATCCTTAACTATATCCGCAGTGTTATTTCGAACATTGTGTCCGCATAAGCAGCTTAGGCTAGGAGGTTGGCCAAGAGTAAGCAGACACCGTTTGATCCAGGCAAGCCTTACTATGTAACCATTTTCTGTACTATAGTGCTTTCCAGCTAGCAGCGCCAATGCGTGGATCTGCTGCGCGGCAAGATTACTAGAACAGGCGATGTTTTAACACTGGAGATGAAAACCGTCAGTCAAAGCGTTGATAAGAAGCACGCTAAAAAGACCATCCTGTTCGTGGTCGAGGCCAAACGCCGAATTGCCGCCGGCGAGCCAAGCGCCGTCGTGCTCAGTAAAGAGCCGCCGTTCGACGAACTTACTACGCTCTATGAGACGGACCCAATTCTACGCCAGATCCTGCAGCAGTTGGAGAAAGTGTCTGTGCTGCCGGTGGGTGAAAATGAGCAGTGCATCGATGGGAGTGTCCTAGATGCTTTGGTCCCGATCGCGGCGGGTGCTTTCCCACAATCTCCTACGTACTACTTTGTGAACTTTTAAGCGGGCTTTTAGATGATGAAATCTGTCCGAAGGCACGAGACTTAGTATTTGATGCAGACATGTATAGTAAATAGAACCATATTAGATGAGTGGGTAGAAGGGAATTAGGGATTCTGCAAGCATGGATCTCTTCGAGAAAGGGGCATTTGTTGAGTCGGTCTCTGGTGTGGCTAGTGTTTCCCTGAGTTCGTCGAACTAAGAAAGCTCAATTTCGTGGGGATCTGAAGTGATAGAGTGCAGCTCAGGTGTGGTGATGACTGCGTTCTGGGTTTCAATCTGATGCCTGTCTTTCCATAAGCTCGTTGAACTGGGCGAGCTCGAGGTCGCGAGCAGTTGATAGGAGTCTGAATAGTTACACGCAAGTTTATACGAGTGTCGCGTTAGTTAGTGGAGAAGCTTAAGAAGCGAGGAAAGAAGCGAGCGTGATGTAATTAGATGCACGGGTGATGCAGTTGCAAAGTGTGCCGAGGAGCGAGAGTTGCAGATTGAAAAAAGGGTACAAGAGGTGTGAAAAGACAACTATGTATGGTACAAGTCTGAGTAAAAGCACTAAAGCCGCTATCTCTGCAGCTTAATAACGCAACGGGCAATGCTAGCCCTAAGGAAAGAAAACAACGCCACCGCCCCTTTTGCTCCTATAGCCGCTCACGATACCTGATGACTTGCCTACGATTTTTAGAGTCGGCAACTGATAAATCACAACAGGCGTCTTTGCTCCTCATCTTGTTTTTTTAACTTATCCTTATTTCTAGGAGCGAGTCACTATTATTTCATTTTTGCAAGCGAACATACTGTTGATTGAAATCTATTCTCATTTTCTGATTCACACTGACTTGACCATGTTTCAGAAAATCCATTTTTATAACCTTAACGGCCTATTGTGACCATTTTTAGACCCTCCTTAGCGCCGTAAGGTGGCAAACTAAAAAAGAAACTGTTGAAGGAAAGGAGAGAAGTGTTAAGAGAAAGGGGAAAAGAAAGCCCCGAACATGAATCTAATAATAGCGTTTAATTGTTATTTCTACCGTCCTCGTGCAAGTCCATCTCCTTAAGGTGCTCAACAAGTTCTTTATCCTCGTAGGAGCAAGCAAGTTTAATAAATTCCTCCCTACAGGACTCGGCATGGGTGTATAGCCCCCAAAAATGAATACTAGTAAGGTGGTCGAATAAGCTTCTAGTTTGTCGGTGGTTCATACAATCGCCCGCTGCTACCTTGAGCATCTTGCAGCCCGTCCAAGAAAGAGCGGGCAATTCTTTTTGGTTATAATGTTTCGGTATCAAGCCTGATTTAATGCCCCATAGCTTGTCCTATAGCTCGGTTTCTGGGACGGTACAAAATAACGTCCATTTTGATCCTTCTAACGTGATGCTATAAAGGCATAACGGCTTATGGTCATCAACTGACCATTGCTCGCTTTCCCGTACTTTTTCTTTAAGGTGAAATCGGTTGTGTAATGCAATAGTTGATGTAATTATAACTTGATTTCTCGCCGTTCTTGGTGAATGACTTGGTAACTTTTTGAATTTGATTGTAAGATATAGGCATATGGACCCAAACAATACGGCCGCATAATTCACTGCAGTAACAAAGACTTTGATATCATCAAACGCTCGCAAGGAAAACGAGAATGAGCAATCCTGCTGAATATTCCATAGATAGGTTTTCTTAGGTGGCTTGCTTAAAAGGGGAAGAATCTCCTAAGTTTCATTGGGTTTATAAATCGGTTCTAGTAGGCGGACCGGTACTAGCTGTCCGTCTGGGAAGGGATATGTCCGAGATCTAGAGCAGAATATAGCCTGCAAGGCATAGTCCATATATTCCTTCTCAAGCATCTGGAGCTGATGCAGGACACCATATTCCTTAGCGATCTCGTCAACATGGTATTGTGGCTGGAACCCTTTAAGGCGAAGGTGATTAGTATAATTTGTTTTTAAGGTTTGTTGCGGCTTATCTAGCTTATGATTGTCAGTTTTATATAGCTGCAACAGCTCCTTACTGTCGTGAAATTCCAGTAGGTTGTCATAAACCTCCGTATCATCAATGACCATCTTATAGGCCGGCAGAACTTGCGTGTGGAAGTCGGAGTCGCAGGGGCTGGCAGTCTCCTTGCTGTTTGTGGCCGCCACTGAGGGCGGCATTAACACTCCGTCTTCCGACTCGGGTATTGTTGGTATCCTCTCTTAGGCCGCGCGACTTTCGAAGTGCTGCCTGTTCTGAGACATAACTTCACTCCACAACTGCGTAATATCCTCTGGGTTGGTAGCAGGGAGGTTAGAATAATAATCAGAGGTATCTCAAAAATGATGGTTGGATAGAATAACAAGAACAAGATGATAGGTTTAACTCACAACCATGGAATAAAAAGGGAACCATACCTGAAAAAACTCCGCGGGCGGAAAAGTTTTTATTAAGGGAATGGCCAAGGAAAGGGAGAGCAGATGTCTCACAAGACGATGTCTCGGAGCATAATCCGTGTAGGGGCCGCTGCAGCATATTAACCCCAACACAAGGTTGCTTCACAAGCGTAACTGAAGAAGCCATTGTCGCGCTTTGGACTGCGTGTAAGTGGACATATTGGCTCTGATTGGCTAACAGTGCGTAAGTAAACAAATTACGTGTTCCAGAAGACTGCTACCTACTTAAGGTATGTTTTAATTTTGTATTGTCCGGCACCGATAAGAACGAGCAAGACTAACTAGGTCTTGTACTATAGCCTAATATCTATATAAGTAATTTTATGTGCAGGCCAGCTGTGACAACAAGTATTAGATAGCTGTTCTGGGTGATTGTAATCATTATGACTACTGAGAATCAGCAACTTACGTTTGCTAACGGACAACTTATTTGGAACCGTATTTATTGTACAATTTCGTTTGTTGAGTTATGCAAATCCTCGTGGACTTTAAAGCGGCAGCGCTCATGTACCCTATTACAATAAAACCCATCCAGCAGATTTGCCTCCACCCAAAAAAACAGTGCCGGGCTCCGTTCAGGGACTGTCAGAATGCATACCTGTTAGTGGTTATACCAAAGTAAAGAACTAAGGCAGGTATTTAGGTCCGATTGTGGCGGCAGTCTTGATAGAATAATATATGGGCTTCTTGAGCTTTGATCACCGTTTGCGATAATGTCCATTGTATCACGTACAAGCACGGATATCTTGTAATATCATAAATAACTGCCAAAGCTTCATTTCGTTTCAAAGGGTATCACTAGGTAAATAAGGGCAGCTGAAGATGGTTTCGATGATTCATCCCTGGTCAAACCACATGTAGGGTCGGCCTCTTTTCGTTCATCTTCTTTCGATACGCTGCGACGATGTCGTTCCTGGCCGCCTGCAGCTCTTCTCTCCGCTTGAGGCTGCCTGCTGATTTCGGAATGTCATTCACCTGCACTGCTGCGCCCCGGACAAGGAGCTGCTTCGACGGTTTTGCCGTCAGCTCCGGCGGTGCCATAGCGACATCGCGGAGACCGGGGCGCGACTCTCCACGCTTCTTCCTCAGGACCTCCCAAGGATCCTCGTCGTCTTTCGCCTTCTTCTTGCGCTTGCCCGACCCTTGTGTCCCGATATTGAGCTTCCAGGAGACGCCAGTCTCCTCCTCTTCGAGTTCCCGCTCCGCCTCTCGCTCCAGCTCCTCCTCGCGGTTCTCTTTGATCTTGCGTTCCTCCTCCCGCCACTCATCGTACAGCTTGTGCATCTTTCTCTCCTTGTGGGTCCGCCATACTTTTAATCCCAAGGGGTCCTTATTCCCCTTCGCAGAATTGCTGACTAGACCCGCCAGAGGCAACGCAGCGTCAACGCGGGCCGAGAACTCGGACAAGCGCTCTCCGGGACGGATGGTAGGGATGGCAACAGCGGCTGGCTTGGTCTCGGCCTTGGCTTCAGCAGGCTTCGCTTCCTCGGCCGCATTTCGCTTTTTGTTCTTGGCGCCTCCTCGTGGCTCGTCGCCATTGTCCAGGCCAGACCGTGGCTTCTTGCCACTGGCATACGCCATCAGTCTCTTGAACGCCCGGGGTGCATCGTCCCTCGGCCCGGTCGCGCGCTTCCTCTTCAGATTGCTGCCTGGCGGCACGGGTGTCCCCTTCTCCTCCCCCCTCCCCTTCGCGCCGCGTGGACCATTGTCCTTGGGTCTAGGTTGCTTCACTGGCAGTGATTTGGCAATCTGCGTTGGAGGGAGATCAAATCTGATCATGTAAGCGCTACATTAGCACGAAACCTATTTATTGCAGCCTAGGAAAGAAGGGGGGGGAGAACGACGTACGTCGATTCATCTTGTGCTCTGCGCGTATGCTTGTGAGGCATGACTGCCAGACCGTGTCCACAAGGCCCTGGTCTGTTGGGTGGTCGAGCTTGTCTAATTTCTTGCGCTGCAAATGGTTTGTAGTTCGTAGTTGAAAATTCTAGTTCCTGACTTTCGTCAGGACCAACTAAGAGGTCCCACAGTGAATAATTTGTGGAGGATAGAAGCCCAGCTGGGTAGGCGGTCAACCTACATTTACTGGTGGGGTATGGGGTTAGGTAGGTAATATCGACCTTCAGGATACCTAACTAGAACAGCCAAGATGAAATAATACCTAATTAAATGAGAAACTTTCCACCGCCGACTGCATTAGCCTCTCATTTAGATTTTACAGCACTCAACAGTCCTATTCTTGTAAAATGATGAGGTAATGGTTGGCTTGTCTTTGCCTCAATTCAACAACTACTGAATTTAATTTTAGACCCGATCTTCTGCACTGACCCCAAAACAACTTAGTGCAATAAGCCCTTAGTGAAATAAGCACCAAGTGAAATAAGCACTTAATGAAACAAACTCGGTAGTGAAACAAGCAATCTTGATGAAACTTCCCAAGTTGGAAATAAGCACACATCTAATGCACATACTACATTACATACCTAAGCTAGTTGGGTTAGATTAAAAATAGGCAGCGATATTTCTGTTTCCTTCAAATTGTTGCCTTCTACGCAAGTAGTATACAGTAGATCGGGTTACCTAACACCGCCCTAATTTACCCACCTCTTAAGTACCTAATACAGCGAAAAAGGCGGCTGGCGACGGATGCAGCAAGTGCAATCCGACGTACCTATCAGGCAGCCAGGCGGGCCGACTCCGGGTAATAGCCGCACCGCTCAAGGGGGCCATCCATCCATCGTGTTCGTGTTGCTGACGGCGATTGACGTGATTACAGATCCACCAAGTGATCTGTCAAACTACTGTTGCTCCCCTGCAGGGACCTTGCCAAGTCTGCACGATCTAGACCTCTCCTCCGAATGCGACTGCGACGCCGGGCGCCCAACCCATGAGCACCTGGCCAATAGGCGCCCCAGCGGTCTTCACGGGCCTCCTACTCGCGCTGCTAGTGTCGGTACCAACATCAGCCCCGGGTGATAAGGGTCTAGGTAGATACCTACCAGTGAGCAACAGGTATATACCACATGCTACGTACCTAATTGCTCGTTCGGTAGTCTGTATTGTAGTCAGCACACCAGACCAATTTCTCGTTAGGTTAGTAACACATGCTGTGGTCATGAGGCGTAATGGAGTTAATGCATCAAATCAACTCCATCAGCAATATATATAATACATATAACTCGGAGACCCATCGCAATGCCTTTTTTGATTATGGAACTCCCTTGCTTTTCCTTCAACTCCCTTCCGTATCCCATCACTCTGGAACCCCCCCTCCCCCCTTCACACAAACAACGCCAGCTCCTTCACTGTACTCTTCAGGTTTCAGCCGTATATTTAGTGGCTTACTCGTGCCGAAAAGCGATCAGCTTGTTCTCACCCACCTCACCAAACCATAGTTATATTTTAGGCCAATTCCGCATTTGGTCTTGGATGCTTCGGGCTGCTGAAGACCTACCATAAACAGCCGGACCGGAGTAACGATTCGATTTCCGATAGCTGTCTTTGTTCGGCTCAACATTGGCACACTGACCTTTTGCCGTAGGCTCGGCAGCATTCAAAAGAGGATGTGGTTTACAAAGAGCACTCGAAACCACCCCACCATGGATGAGTCGGAAGATTACTTTGACCCGTTTCTCGCGGCGATGGAACTAGAGAAGGCAGAGGAGAAGGCTTCCTGCGTACCGCGAAATCGAGGTCATTTTACCAAATATCTCTCTTGCAGCACAGTTTGGGGCTCGACAATCCTGTGAGTGGCCCTTTGTACAATGTCTTTGTGGTGTCTGTAGGCTGACTCGGATCGCGCCAGCGCCGCTTTATTGCTGACAAGCGTAGCACTATCGATTGGGAAGAGCCTTTGGAGCACAGAAGAGGACCCCGACGACATATTCGCCGGTTGGGGTAAGCCCGGTACCGGAACGGAGAGGCTGGCCTGGTACCCTACGGATTTCCTCCGCGACGTGAGACCCGTTCCATGTCACTCGCATAACGACTACTGGCGCAAGGTCCCCGTCTTCTCAGCTCTCCACGCGGGCTGTACGGGCGTCGAGGCAGATGTATGGCTATTCGACCATGACTCGGAACTCTACGTCGGACATGACAAAGCGGCTCTCACACCGTATCGCACTTTTCAATCTCTCTACGTGAACCCCCTCGTGGAGATTCTAAAGCAAAACAACCCCCAGACGCCATTGTACAACGAAACCAGTCGCGGCGTATTTGACACTGACCCGGAGCAGGCCGTCGTCCTGCTCGTTGACTTGAAGACGGATGGAGCTAAGACGCTGGCACAGGTCGAGGCCCAACTCGAGCCCCTCCGAGCCGGAAACTGGCTGTCCTATGTCGAAGACGGTGTTCTCCACACGCGCCAGGTCACTGTCGTGGGTACGGGCCGCACGCCATTCGATCTCCTGGCGCGGAACTCGACGTACCGAGACATATTTTTCGATGCACCACTGAACGAATTTTACGAGGACCCGGACACGCCTGTCGCGCTTGACAACGAGAGCGGGCCATTTGTCTACAACGATACCAACTCATTCTATGCTAGTGTCAATTTTGAGCGGGCCATAGGGTCCGTCTGGTCCAGCCTCGACGAGAGACAACTCCGGCTCATCCGGGGACAGATCAAGGGCGCACACAAGAGAGGGCTCAAGGTCAGGTACTGGAACACCCCGGCGTGGCCGATCAGCCTGCGAAACAAGATCTGGCGCACCCTGGTCGAGGAAGGCGCCGACATCTTGAACGTGGATGATCTGAGGGCCGCCACGAGAAGACGATGGGATGCCAACTGAGTAGAGGACAATTGGAAGAAACTCTAAAAGTCTTGGCCCCTTATCTGCATTGTTATCGCCGGTTCTGTTCCGATTGCGTGGGTCGGACAAAGCCAACTTGCGCTAAAATCACCAGTGTCCTGATCTGCAGGCACCTTGGCGACCTAGGCGAGCTAAGAGGCTACTATGGTTATCTCGGCACCACCCACCATGGCTATCTCGGCACCTTGGCTTTTGGGGGGGAGGGCAATTGGAGGGGGCAATTGGAGGGGTTGCTGTGTTTCAAGCTTTGCCCGGTTCAAACACCCCACCATCCCGACCTGGCGTGCCCCTCCTCGCCCTGCTACGCCACAAAAGTTTGTTCAATCTTGCTTCCCAATTTTTTGTCGCTGCCAGCCCTCCATCTATCTAATACGCCACCCACTACACAATGGCTACCAAAAAGGCGCTTGTAACCGGCGCGACCGGATTTCTCGGCAGACAGGTCGTGAAAGCCTTTGAGAGGGCAGATTGGACTGTCAAAGGCACGGGCCACTCTCGCGCAGATGGCTCAACCATTCTCAAGGTCGACTTGGCCAAGCCAGATGAAGTGGAGGCCGCGCTCAGCAAGGTCGAGTTCGTTGCACCTCCTCCTCCTCTGCGTACGACATGCGAGTTCCCGAGTTCGACAAGCTAATTCAGCTACGCCAGGCCAAACGTTGTTGTTCATTGTGAGGGCCAAACGCCGAAACCGGGTGGTGAACCCGTTGTGTGTACTTGCGCCTCCGCGCTCCGCTAACGTGTTTACCGGGGTGGTTCAGGCGCCGCGAATCGATTCCCGGACAAGGTCGATAAGGACCCCGAAGGCACTCGAGCCTTGAACGTCACGGCTACCGAGGGCCTCGCCTCCCTCTGCGCCGCACGCGACATCTTCCTCATCTACATCTCGACCGACTACGTCTTTCCCGGAAAGCCGGGCGAGGCCCCATACGAAGCAGACGCGACTCCTCAGCCGACGAACCTCTACGGGCACACAAAGCTAGACGGCGAGCGTGCTGTGTTGCGCGTATTCGAGCGGGAGGGCAAGGCCGGCCTCGGCGTCGTGCTGAGAGTCCCTGTACTCTACGGCGACGCGGAAGTGCCCTCGGAAAGCGCGATCAACATCCTCATGGATAGTGTCTGGAAGGCCCAGGAACCTGACGTTCAGATCAAGATGGATCACTGGTCGATTCGATATCCGACAAACACGGAGGACGTAGGACGAGTGTGTCACGGTACGTAGCTTCTGGGCACCCAGTCATTCCCCCCTCTTCCTCCAAGCTATGCTCACGTCTATCAAGATGTGGCCGCGAAATATCTCGGTACTCAGGACCGCTCCGCACTGCCGCGAATCCTGCAGTTTTCCTCCGAAGACAGATTCACAAAGTACGGAATCTGCCAGGCTTTCAGCGAGATCATGGGTTTGCCCATCGCGTCCATCGAACCCAACACCGAAGGAAATGATCCGAATGCCGCGGTGCAAAGGCCTTATGATTGCCATCTCAGCACGGCAGCTTTGAAGCAGGTAGGTATTGATGTCTCGACACAAGACTTTCTCGCGTGGTGGAGGTGGCACGTTCGTGCCTTCAGGAAGTAGAGCATTTCTTTTGAAGGGCGTTTTGCAGCGTGTCTTGAGACAGAGTCACTATTGGCGATGTGTTCAAAACTACGTCAACCGTTGAATCCCGGCGTGCGCTACTACACTAGAGCGACTTGGGTGCTAGGAAATCATCTGCCCAAAGACACGGGGTTGAAGGGCGAAGTCACAGAGAAAAAATAGTTGAAAAAGAACTGTATAACCAGACTGCGATACAAGATTAGCCTGGGAGGCGACATCCTACATGTGTATCTATCATCGTATTTGTTCTCAGCTCTGGGACTCATATGAGAGAGTTGATTAGTCTAGCCTTGGTCTGAAAACTTCAAATCCGTTGTCACCACATTTTGTTCCATTCATTGTCCATGTTGAAACCTGAGGGTTTGGTTTCGTTCTGCCACGACCCACCTAGGCATGCCCTGTTCCCGGTTTATTCTCTTCATCAGGGCTGAGTGAGGCATATGAAACCCGCCTGCTTATTTTGATGTTGAATCCTACGAGAGATGTTGCGTTTGGCGGCCCCCAGGTTACGGCGTAATTTCGCCCCAGGACCTCTACCCAAGACAAGCTATGATAGGTGAAAGTCGATGTCACTGTAAGTCTACCCTGTGAATGCGATGATCCCTAATATTACAGAAAGTTCACGCAGAGGGAATTCCTAAGACGTGCGTAAAAACGCAGAGAGTATCTCACCCTACATTCCTCCTTTCTCCGTGTTTTCGTCTCACAACGTTCACGGCTCCAGCGTCCGACGGCCCAAACCTTATACCTAATGAGTCGAAGAGATGGGCGATGACAGAGGTGACATAGTGTTGACGAACCTGGGACCGCTTCCGACGGATTTTGCGGTGAACTCGAAGTGCGCGGAAGATCTGATCGATGTTTACAAGTACTTCACCACGTCGCCGGGCTGGTATTTCTTGCTCCAGGGCCCCGTCGAGCAGACGAGCTGCTACCCGAGTGGTTACACCGCCGATTCGAGACAGTATTACTCCCCGGCGCGCTGTCCGACGGGCTTCACGTCGGCGTGTCAATCTCATAATGTTGCAGGCACGGTCGAGGAGACGGTGGTGAGATGTTGTCCGACGTACGTAGCACATTCATCTATCAACATGGCAGCATCGGGCTACATGTGCCGTTGGGTCTTTTTCCTGTTGAGATCCGTCTGGAATCCTGGGGGGCGGGAAAGGGCCGAACGTGCTGACACGGTGTTGACGCGACCAGACATTCGAATTTCGTATGCCAGACAACTATTCATTATAGCTGGGAAAAGACGCTTGGATGTACCAATCCACAAGACTCGGCGACGACGACGGCGTGGACCGTCAGCCAGGTGACGGATGGGATCACGGCGCTCGGGACATACACGGGTCTCATCGGTGGCGTGAATGCATACCAGATCCAAGTCGGGTTCCAATCGACGGACTTTGCGTCGAGCACGAGCACCCCTATAAGAACTGTGAGCATGAACCTGCCTCCGTCTCCTCCTACCTAATGGCATCCGTTTTCGTACTATTCGAGGTTAGATAGATACAGCTCGACTTTTAGGTTCTTCCGCCTGGCCCCTATCCCCAATGTTCATGAGCACTTACATGGAAGCCGAGCAGACTGAACCGAGTGCGATGTCTCCAACACCACGCCCGACGACGCAGAGTATTACAACAGGGGCATCCTCAGGCAGCTCCTCAGACCACCGCGGTGGCGGCAACAGCAGCATCACTAAGTCCAAAGACACGCTGAGCGGTGGTGCTACCGCTGGGATTGTCATTGGCGCCCTGGCGGGACTGCTGCTTGTTTCGGCGCTGATCTGGTTACAGGTATGGAAGAGAAGGCGGCAGCGAGCGGGGGACGGCCCTGCTACGCAGAAACCCAATGTTCTCCCGGCCCCTAATGATGCTCACGAGGCTGGAAAGCGTGAGGATGCAGTCGAGTTGGAGGCCGGTGAGGTGCGGCCTGGTATGAATATTCGCTGGCTGTCATGATGTCCGAGGGTTGGCGTAGCGGCCGTCTAATAAGCCGATCAAATTTCGTTGAATGAAATATGGGGAGGGTACTTATTTCATGAAAGATTTTACTACAACAAGCTGACTAGATAAAAAAACCACTGCTAATAATTGTTATACAACGCCAATACAACTACCTAATTGTCTGGTCGAGAAAACTCGACTAAAACTCACGTAAGGACTTTTTGAACCAGTCAACTCTGTTGAACGTCCCACATCAAAACAAACACACACACACATACCAAAAAAGAGGTTCAGAAAGGGAGAAACCGAAAGAAAAGTACCCAAAAAACACCTAATTGCCCTCCAATTGCACAAATCCCACATATTGCCTATCCATCTATCGTGCTCGCCATCCATAAGAGCACACATCAAGTTGTAAATATACAAAACGAAGGGTAAGTATTCCCAAAAGAAAAAAAAACAAAAAAAAAACTTTTGATAATCGTAATTTCACCATGATCATCGTTATGTCGTGCAGAATAGGGCTGAATGGCCCGAAGACTGTTGTAGTCTTCCGAATGGTGTATGCCCATACGGTGCAGTGACGCCCCATCCCACGTTTCAACATGACCCAGGGGCGCCATGACACTGTGGTGAATAGTTGGCGAATCGCCAATCTGATCTGAGACAAGGTCCATTATGATGTGGTCATTTCATCAATCGCTTGATCAGGGTTGTTAGGTAATGAAGCCGCTGTGATGATGACGGACGGCGTGAGATCAGACGACCTTGAGTGTTCCCATGCGGCCAGGCACGGCATTATGCGCCGCCTCCCTTTCTCGATAGTCGCGATCACGTTGCTCCTGTTCGCGGCCTCTATGTCTCACTCTTTCTTGCTCTCTCCCTCTCTGCCGTACCGTCTCCCGACGCTCTACCCTGCCGTCGCTGGCGACGGGCGCGCCGGCTGGTCTCCTGCTGTGAGAGGGGTCACTCTCGGGGCCGAGTCGCGATGGTAAAAATGGCACGGGTGGAATGTCGTCTAGCAACGGCCTCCCAGACGATGTCGCCGCGCTCATACTCCGCGTTCGCCCCGGCGGAGCGGATCCTGACGTGGTGGGCCGACGCAGTATACTACGGTTCGATGTGCTGTCGGCCGCGGTCCCAGCCGAGATAAAATCGACGAGGTGGGCGACGCCTTCGGGTGGCTTGACTCCGTGGCCCTTCTTTTCCTTCGACCACTGAGGCGGCTCTTGGAACGTGGGCGTGAGGTCGACCAGGGGTTTGAGGGGCGCATAAGGCAAGCCGGTAGGTTGTGACTCGAGAGGATTGGGGTGAGATTGTTGCATGTACGTGCGTGAGTACGCATGTTGCGAGGCGTGATGGGCTGACGACGACCGGGCGGCCGATGATGGACCAAGTCCGCCCGATCGGTGAGTTGCCGCACTCAGAGAGTAATGGCGTCCACCGGTACCATGGCCCGATGCTATCGGAGGTCGGGCGGCGGCGCCTATCTGGTGATTGGGGCGCTGTGTGGCAGTGTATTCTTGTGTAGAAGGGAACCACGAGGGCGGTTCGGGCTGCTTCTCTATCGCGAATTCTCGGTCTTGCTGGCTGTTCAGCAGTGACGCGCCTTCCGTGAATGCCAGCTCCGAGGGCCGTTTCTTCTTGTCCAAATCGGCCAGCGCCTGCTTTCGATTGTCGTATTCTTCTCCAAGCAACCCGCCGGTGAACCCGTCCTCGCTTTCTCTTCTAGCAGAGACCGCAGGGTGTCTGCTGCTGCCGTCAGGCTTCTCCCTTTTCGAGAGGCGCCGGCGAACTCTCTGGTCTGCGGCCTGTCTGGAAGAAGGAGGCTCGAACTGTGGCGTCGGGACTTCTTTGCCCAACTGTGGCAAGCGCGTATCGAAACGCGTCAAATCGAGCAGCGGCTCGAACTGTCCAATAGAATATGGGGATTCGTCGACGGATGCGCGCGAGCGCTGTCCGCCCGCAGCAGCCGTGTTGTCTAATTGCCTTGGCGTAGGATAGTGGGTAGGCGGCGACGCTGGCGTCGTCGTCGCAGTGTCGTCGTATTCTGCTCTTGCCTCGGAGCTGCTAGTCTTGCTGCTGCTGTTGTTGTTGTTACTCATCTTCTTCCGGGCGTCCGGGTGACGGTCAACCAGATACCAACTTCGCCAACCATGGGCCCTCTGCTCAAACTCGTGTGCTGCGGCGGGGTCCTCCGTACTAAAATACTGCACGTAGTTGTCCGTGTTGAGGAAGAGCGTCGTCTTGTGCTGAGATTTGATCGCGAAACAGAAGCGCTTGGGCGGCTTTATATGCCTCCTCATCTGTGACTCGGTCGGTGTGTAGATATCATAATCAGAGAGATGGCACAGGCTGACCGTGTCTTTGTCCGTTGCCTTCGCATTGGGCTTCTTCGAGCAGACAATCTGGCCGGTCTGGAGCATGGTGATCCACTTCTTGTTCCATTTCCCGGGGCGGCTCGAGTGGTACATGTAGAGCTGGCAGCCCGAGGGGGCCTCGTCGCTCTCGACGACCGCGCTGACGAGGAGATCCTGATGATTCTCGTGCGGATCCGGCCATACGATCGCCAGCTGATTCTGCGCATCACTATCCCACGAGTTCATCACGTCTCGGATGCGCTCGTAACGGCGTAAGCGACGCTCTAGCCCCAAGAGGCTATACTGTTCAAGGACGAGACACCTCTCCGGGTCGATCTCGACATCGTGTGCCGCCTGGCGCGAAGCCTGCATCATGAGATCGACAGCCGTCGTTTCGGGCGTGACATGCACGCTCAAGGTATGGTGATGTCGGTAGCGGACCACGACGTTCTGTACCCACAATAATGATTAGTTTTGTCAGATTTCCATGACAAATTGTCTGAATGTAGTAAGTAGGACTCACACGACCTCCGGCATTACTCGCCGACGTGGGAGCATCCTTTTGAGGCACAATACCTCTCCCGCCGGGCTCGATGTAGGCTGCTGCCGGCAGGGCTCTCGCGAGTTCCTGCTCCGGTCTCCGGGCCGCGCTCGGTCCAGCCGATGCTGTCGTCATCGGGGAGGCAGGCGACGAGGACGAGGAGGACGACATCCCATCGTGACCAGCAGTCCTGGTTCCCTTGGCGAGAGCCATGAATTTCTCAACAACGGGGCTTCGAATGAATTTATGAGACTGCGCCTTGGCTCTCTTCTGGCTGCTCTCGAGCTCTTCCTCCAATCTTTGCAAGTCCTTCCTCTTCTGCTCCTCGAGCAGCCGATTCCTCTCCTCCCAGCTGACGTCACGTTGTGCAAGTGACCCGTCTTGTATGCTTTGACCAGACGTGATCGCTGGGCCGTTGCAGTCGCCGCCATAGATGGCCCTGGCGTGATTGTTGCACTCGTTAGTTGTCTGGCCTCTGGCCCTCAGTTGTGTTTGGGTGTGTCCTAATTGACTCTGTGCAGCAGAGGAAGAAGAAGATTCGACCACGTACTCATGGTGGCCGCCCGTCCCAGCGGCTTGTAGCGAGGATGGGATGACTGGGACCGGAGGAGCGTTCTCCAGACCAGAGTGCATTGTGCGAGCTGCGTGATTGTCGGTGCCGGCAGTAACGCTAGCCGCGCGACGTCGATAGCGAGACATGGAGCGCGCTATGGTAGAGCTCCCCGCTGCGTTTCCCTGTTGCTGGCCGGGATCATGATCGCCGATGGCAGTCCCCATGGCGTTGGGGGGATGAGTAGGCGTGAAGATGGTCTGTTTTCGCAAGCTGCGATATCTCGAAGGTCTCGAGACCTGCGTCTGCTCATCTTCAGACATTGTCCACGACTTGTAAACTCTTTGGTTTTTTCTCCTTGTTTCCACCGGAGTCTGGAGTCTGCCTGGCAATGTTTGTTTGGTTGTTTGGTTGTTTGCTCGTTTGCTTGTTTGTTTTTTGACCGGTCAAGGATCGGTCAAGGAAGAGAACTCGAGCTATACAGTGGGCTCACTCATGCATACAGACAAAGATGCTCCTCCTGCTTGATGATCTCTCATCAACGAGACCGGGTTGTTCGCTGGATCGAGGATGAGAAAGGGAATGCTTGACGGACAATCTCCACCTCAAATACGTATGTATGTACTTTGTATGTATGTATGTATGTATGTATGTATGTAGGTAGGTAGGTACATACTAGGTAGTAGCCAGCAGCTCATGTGAGGATGGAAATGCCTAGCCGAGGAACTCCAAGCTACCTACTTTGTACCTACTGTCGGCGCGTGTGAAAAGTCTAATTGAGATTAGGTAAAGAAGAGTTCCACCAAAAAGTCTGATGTCGAGGTGATCCAAGTTGCTCACGAAGTGTGTAGTTGTGCCAAATCTAGCTCGAGAACCTGGGTCATTGAAACTCAGGTATTCTCGAAAAGTAAGGTGAAATAAAGGGCGGTGCTGCTGCAAGGGGCACTCCAGAAATCTGTAGCCCACCTATGTCTGCCACCCTTTCTCACTATTTCGGCCACCCATTACGCCACTATGTAGATCTGCTCCACCGCCCATACAAATTAGGTATAGAATAGAGCAGGGGTGCATGTACCTACCATTGCTTACTAAGAGTTTAAGTACTTTATGAGTTTACTTACTATAAGCATATCACTTATTTAGTATTAGAGCACGTGAACAGCTGTTGAATGCTTGTAAAAGCCGCAAGTTTGTGATTATTATTATAAGCCTTGAAAAGCAAGCAGCGTAAGTTAATCTAAAAGCTCCAGAACTTTTGATATAGAGCCTTGGGCAGCTAAAACTTGGCTTCGTAGGGCAGCCTTCAACGCCAGATTCTTATCCCGGCGCTTCTTATACAGGCTACGAAGCTCTGCGAGCTCTTTAGTAAGACTAGCAATTGTTTGATTACTAGTAGGTAGTGGCGGCGGCGGCATTGAAGCCGTAGGGGGAGCTGCAGGAGCAGCTTGGGCGGCTTGGACAGCTTTGGCGGCATAGCTGGTGATGACCTCAGGATGTTTTTTAATAAAACGAATTACTTGACGAAGTTGAGGAGCATTCTAAGCTTGTTAGAAAGCTCTTTTTAAAATAAAATAGCTAAGTATAAGGTAAGGGGTATAAAATAAATATAACATACAGCTGAATTACCTACGCGTTCTTGTAGAACTTGCACAAGACGGGTAGCTGGCCATGCCAGTTCAGGAGCTCTATTTTACTTGTTAGCTAGCTTCCTAGTATTGTTACTTATAATATACATACACGTTTTCACACTTATGATTCGTATTAGAGCAGCGGAGGCAGCGTGAAGAGCGTCCAGGTCCTTTGCGGCAAACCCTATCGGATCGACCTTCTACCGCCGAGTTTAAACAGCGAACACAGGGGGGGTCACGCAGCTTTCCGGGCTTGGGCTGCTGGGGCTGGCGATCGCTGGGTGGCGTGGGAGACTTGTTTCCATGCTTGCGCTGCTTGGTATTGGCGTTCTTGGGCGTGTTGATGGCCTGGAACCCAGTTGTTGGAGCAGGGACGGGAGTTGTAGGAGCCTTTGAAACAAGCCCGTAGGCGCGGGAGGGCACAAACGGAGGCAAAATGGGAGCTGGGGAGGGCGGTCGGGAGGCGTTAGAGATCAGGCCAGAGACGGAGGGAGCACCAGAACTAAGCTGGGCATCGTTATGGCCATCGAGGCCAAAGCTGCTGAATGATCGAATGACAAAATCCTTAGACTTAGGAGGAGGAGGGAGCATAGTAGAAGGCTGGGCGGGCGTGGGTGCGGGCGTAGGCACGGGCGCGGGCGTAGGCACGGGCGCAGGAGCGTCTGAGGGTGCGGGAGAGGCTTCCATCTTGTATGGACTATTTAATATAAGCTTGGTGTAGTGTATACAGAGCGCTTTACTTACTTTTGGCTGTTATGAGCAGCGAGGACAGCCTTATGGCGGCGGCGGCGGAGTTTCTCGCGAGCGCCTTTAACAAAGCGTCGGTGGAAATCGAGCGTTGGTTGCAGAAAAGACATCGCGGGCGCTTCCAAACGTTAGTTAAATGCTCCTATTAATAGTAGAAAGTGTTATAAATGCTTTAAACATTAAGAATTAACAGCAGGGCAATAGTAGTGAAGGGCGTGGGCGATTTTAAACACTTACGAAAGGCTGGTGGCGATGCTTGAAAAAAGAGAAATTTTGCAAATGGTGGGGTGCCTATTAGGGCTCAAATATATCCAAGTGGTTTTAGTAGCACTGCAAATAATTAAAAGGGCTCATTTTGAATATGTAATTTACTTTATTGCTTATAATAACAAGTACTTAGACCGCTGCTAATACTAATATTCTCAAAATAAAAATTATATTACAAGAATCGTTTTAATTTTAGTTTCTAGCAGATATATTTTACATGTAAAACAAACGAAAAGTGCGTTCGTGGTAGCCTGTAGAGCTCCGAGCCCCTCTAGGGATTTAAATCGTGATTTATGAACAAGCGGTAAATTATCGAAATTGGACTGGCAAAGCCTTAGGGATCGATTTCGAAGGTCTTCGTATTGTAAAACAGACTGGCAATCGATTTAAAAGTTAGCAGAAGAGTAAAAGATTGATCTAGAAGGCTATACATACCTAGGTTGAGAAGTGTTAAGCCTCCTGTTTACCTCTTTTGATCTTATGCAATACGATCGAAAGAGGCTATTGCCAGCAGCTTTATTCGGCATCTAAGACATCCAAAAGAGGCCTATCTTTAGATGGGCCAGACCAAAGCTTAGAGATAGCAGAAGCAGCGGGCTTAACAGCTGCAGCTTAGCGAGTTATACAGCTTTCAACAACGGGATGATGGTATATATGGTGGGCTACTTGAGGAGGAACCTGAGGAGCGGCCTGACGAGCGGCCTAAGGAGAGGCCTGAGGAGAAGGGGCCTGAGAATTGGGCGTGCTTGGGCGGCCAGCTTGCTGTGCTATTTGGTAGAGTTTTTCTGAGTGAAGGTCTTTTGCTTTGTCAGCCTTGAGAAAAAGAACCAAAAATAGTACGCAGATAACTACTAAGAATGTACAGTCGCGGTGTTTGGCAAGAATATTTAGAAAAGAGATATTAGCAGAGGCGGCCATTGTAAAGGTAGAAAGCAGGCAAAAATAAGCTGGAAAGCAGAAAGTAGGCAGAAAGTAGGCAGAGAATATGTAAAATAAATTAAATCGTTGAAAGCGCGAAAGAATAAAAGAGCAAGAAGCGTGAGAATTGAGGCAGCCGGGAATGTTAAGGGGTATTGGAAAATTTGTAAAAGCTATGGCTGAAGAGGCGGTGGCTGCTAATATGATCTATTATATAAACATTTCACTGCGAAAGATACATACAAACCTGCTCGCAGGTACAACTTCTAAAGCTTTGGTCACTTCTTGGCCTATGTTAATACAAGAGCTAAAAAAGGCATGATGTAATTATAAGTATATTATATGTATTATTGAGACTGCTTGTACACTTCTTAAGAACACTACGAATACTTGCCCTTTTGCAAAAAAAAAACTATTTTTGAATTCCTCATTTTTCAAGCATCTAGCACAGCATTTTTTTATACGGAATAACGGAGATCTTGAATATTCAGGACGTGGTGCCTTTGGCGCCTCCTGAGGATCGTATGTATGAGTTGTGGGGCGAGTGTGCTGCTGATATCTAAAAGCACGCTTTTGCCCACGGCTTTGCATTATGCATGCGGCTTAAAAAAAAGAATAAAAACAACGAGGCAACACGCTATGAGGTTCTTTGCGATAAAAGCGGCAAGTATGTTTTGAAAGCAAAGCCAGGGAGTAGAGCAGCTACTTCAAAAAAAACCGACTGCTAGTTTTCAGCTGTAGCAAAGCTGAAAGATAATGTTTGGTATTTTGAAGTAACCAAAGGCTGCCATAACTACCCGCTATCAAGCAGCCCAAAAAATCATTCTAAACACCGAGTAAAAACGGCGGAATACTGCAAGATCATGGACCAAAGCGTAGAGCATTACAAAAATAATAAGCAGATTCTTCAGGACCTTTAGGCAGCCTATCCCGATTATATCTTAACTACCAAGGATATTAATAACCACGTTTCTGCGAAAAGACGAGCCGCTAGAGACGTCCCTAGTAAGGCTTCTTAAGTTCTTGTAATGCTTCGAGATCAGCTTAACGTTTGGCATACGCCGCTTTTAGTTGATGGCGTACTTTTTGGCCTGTTCTGGTCTCCTCTGTAGTCTCAGCAGATGTAGCAGCGCTACCTAGACATTCTAGCGATGGATTCTACGTACCAGGTAAACAAATACAACATGCCGCTTATCCAGCTCAACAGCGTTATAGAGGTCCGCATGTACTTCGGCGCAGTATACGCACTTCTGCCTAACAAAAGATCGGAAACGATAGAGTGGGTAATGGACTGCGCAGAAAGACTCCACCACAAGCTACAGATACCTAGGCCTCCGTACGTAATGGTTACAAACTTTAGTACTGCTGAAAAAGCAGGTATTTTAGCTGTATAAGGCAATTTTACGCAGCAACAGCTTTGTATTTGGCATCTTATAAAGAACGTTAGATTTAACGCAAAAACCTACTGGAAAGGCAAGCTCCCTGACAAATATCGGCCTGTACCTATAACTACGCTGCTGTTGTTGTCTGGTCTTGTTTTCAGTACTTAACGTATGTCTAAAGAAACAGCGGTTGCGTTATATCCAGAGCCTCGCGAGGCTTGCCTTGTTAACGAAAAAAGATATAGTGCTGCAGAGATCGAACGGATAGAAAGCCGCTACTACAATGGAAAGCCTGCAATCGACCACTCTTTGGATGGCCTTTTTACTCTCTGGAGGCATATTGCTCATACGTCTTGTTAAAACAAGGTCCAAGAGCATTGGGAAGACTTACAGACAGAATTCGCTGACCAGGGCAGTATTATTCAATACTTTCGCAACACGTACATAGATTTTCGAGAGCAGTGGTGCTTTGCGTATACTAAACGCTATTGTAACTTTGGAGTTCGTGCTAGCTCAAGGGCAGAGTCCGCACACAACGAGATTCAAACTCGCTTTCAAAGAAAAGATTTGGATATGGCTACGCTTGTTCAAACGGTTTGCCGGCTTAGCGAAGAGAAGAAGGCTGCGTATCGAGAGAAAGTAAGCAAGCAACAACAGCGTACAAAGCTACAGATGTTCAACACTGCGATGTTTGCAGATAAAGCACTCCAATTTACGATTAGCTGAATGGCTCTAGAAAAAGTCCGCCAGCAATATCTTATCGCAGTAAGCCATTACCAAAGTGGCAAAGCAGTTGACCTTACAGACTGCACAAGCGACTTAATTAACCAGAAAGGAATCCTGTGCTAGCACCGGCTATATACCCGTATTAAATACGAAGTACGCGGGCGGCACAACACTAAATATATCGAGGTGCCTAAAGGCAAAGAGCTAAAAAAAACGGACTTCGACCCTTATTGGTGGCTAACAACCGACGAGCGAAACATTGACCCTTTACACCTCGTTCGAGATCCGATTCCAAAGCCTCGCCATCACGAACCTCGAAACAGCAGATCTCGTGCTAAAGCGTATATAAACAACGGAAGAATACGGGTACACTCGAACTAGATACAAAACGGAGGCCGCCGTATCCCTTGCCACGAAAAGATTCAGCTGCAAGAAGGCAGTGCCGTATACCAGCCTACAACTGTTCGCTAGCTAAGTGCTACACTAGCTCAGCAAGCAAGATCCCTTGCCGCCAACGCCGCCGAAAGACGTCAAGATATGGCTGAAATCCGCGTGGCGGTTAGTAATATCGTGGCATCGCAGCCTGTAGCATCAACACCAAGGCTGAGGCCACAGGAAGTGCTTTCCACGCCAGTTGGGCCCTACCGGCAACTCGCAATAGCACCACCAAGCCCGGCAATAAGCACGCCACCAGACTCGTCTGGCAGGCTGATAGGCATGCCACCGCCGCCGCCGCCAGTGATGGCGATGCCTCCGCCGCTACTGTTACATCCAAGGCTTCCTGAGCCCTTACAACACTATATATACAGTGCTGAACACGCTCTAGGGCATCAGGAGTGGGCTGGAGGCCGTTATTTTGAAAGCTAATTTATAAGGGGTTAAAAAGGCCGTAGCAGTGTGTTTTGAGCTTCGTTAGTTATTATAGTATGTTTTGAGGGTTAGGGTTAATATAGTGTGCTTAGTTTTAGTTTATTTATCTTCAATTAGACGCATTTACTATATAAAACGCCTGTAGTTTAGTCGCAACAGAGATGTCTAGCTATAACAATATCGTTATTGTGAAATAATGGTAGGTACATGCACCCCTGCTCTATTCTATACCTAATTTGTATGGGCGGTGGAGCAGATCTACATAGTGGCGTAATGGGTGGCCGAAATAGTGAGAAAGGGTGGCAGACATAGGTGGGCTAGAAATCTGGGCGTAGGGCAGACTGTCTAATTGGACTTCAGCTTGGGTTTCTGGAAATCGTACCTACCTCCATTAAAGTCTCATAAAGTGATGTAGTGGAGACTTGCTGCACCGCGCTACCCAAGGTATTGTGCCCATGTATCTGGACTAGTGCCTTGCCATAGCTGAGGTGCCCCGCACATGGCGGACGGGGAAGGACCTATAAACTTGCCTAAATTCACGGGTAGCGGCGATTCTCAGGTTCGATTTCCCCTTGGCCAATATAATTCTGAAACGCCTTAAATTTTAACATTGAACGACCTAGCACAGCATGTCTTGGAATCATTTCCGCTCCAACGCATCCTAGGCGTTTGCTAGGAGTTTTGCATTACCGCCTGTGTAACCTGTCTTCAAATTACCTATCTAGGTACCTACTTCCTTGGGCACTCTACCACTGCTCACCGCAGCTTCGACCTCAAGCGCGGTCATCCATTCTTACGAGGATGGAGCCTCACCATCAGTGGCGCCTCCTTCCACATCATATACATCTTCGTATCGCCAAGCCAATCGCCGTGATCTCGTGCAAACTCCATGTCGTAGGTGTAGACAATCTTGGCGAGCGCGATACGGATTTCGAGCCACTAGAACAACTCAAAAGTCAGCCGTCACTAATTTCGAATGCACCTTTTTTTCTCTCTCTTTTCTTTTAATAATGGGGTTGGAAGCTCGTGGACATGTTCTTAGCTAGGAGAGAAAAAAGGAAAGAAAAGATAATAACTCTCTCAAAAATCGCCAAGGAATTATCACTCACCGCCTGTCCAATACCGAGACAAGCCCTGGGTCCTGTGCTGAAAGCCAGGCTTCTGGGCTGAGAAACCCCGCCCTCTACCAACCAGCGCTCGGGTCTGAAGGTCCACGGATCCTCCCACTCGGTCTCGTTGTGGTTGACAGCCCAGTGCGGTGCGGACACCGTCACCCCTGCCGGCACAAAGTGGCCATCGACGCAATCACCCGGGGATACGCGCGGGAGTCCAAACGCGATCGGCGGGAACATGCGCAGCGTCTCTTCGATCACGGCGTTGAGGTATCGGAGGGACGCGAGCCGATCGCCCGTCAGCTCGTCATATCTTCCAAGCCCGCGGACCTCGTCTTGCAGCGCCTTCAAGCACGTCGGGGCTGCGCATAGAAAATACGTCGCCCCCGTCAAGGTATGTGAGACGGTATCTGCACCGGCGATGACCATGGCTTGAGCGAGAGACACGAGCGAGGCCCAGTCCAGCTTGCCACTTGCGATGATGGGGCCGAAAAGATCCGCGGTCTCCCTGCTGGGGTCTTCGTCTTGGAGCCGCACTGCAATAGTCGAGGAGTCAGTCGTCACATCACCATGGAGAGCGTGGTGTATATGATGGGATAGTTTCAGACGTTTCCAAGACACACTCTTATCTCGACAAGGGGATTCTCGTGCTTGCTACTAGTCGCCAGAATAAGGAGGATATCTGCTTACCGCGCTTGCGAACCGTCTCCTCGGTGTACGCGTAATGTCGCGCGCGGTTCTTGATCGCGGACTTTGAGATTAGGTATGGCAAAATAGCACGCAGGAGCGGCATCCGCTGGGCGAGCGCGGGGAGCATTGCTGCATGAGCTCCATCACGAAGCAGCGAAATCCAAAAGTGCGGCTTGCCAGATTCAACAGCACCGAAGGACTCACTGAATGTGATCTCCGCTGGTTTGTGTCAGCACTCATCTTGAGACCCCTTCTCTCTCTCTCTCTCTCTCTCTCTCTCTCTCCCCTCGTTTCCATACTGTAACGAGGCAGGAGGATAGCATTGCAAAGGGAACTGCATGCACACACACACACAAGAAAAAAAAAGACGAACCCATGATATCGAATCCTAGCCATAGCATAACCTCTGCAATATTGATTCCGGCTCCATGCGACGCAGCGGACAGCTTCTTCAGTTTCTGCACGAATAAATCTACGTATCGGTGAACCAAGTATTCTTGGTTCCGCATAGCCTTCGCACTGAAACCTGCTGCGAGGAGTCTGCGTTGCCACGCATGCTCGGTCGGGTCGATCTCGTAGAACAGTACCCTCACGGAATCACCATTGTAATAAAAGGTGGGGTCTTTAATAAATAGCTTCTTTTTCTGAGAGGGTGTTGAGTATATGTCGCGGTGTGCCTGGATCGTGTCGAAGCTGAGCTCGTTCGGCGCTATTCGCACGACTTTCCCTGATACATAGTATGTCAGTGGTAGGGTGACAACAACCCAGAAGCCAGGGGAAGGCTAACCGTATCTCCGGTGAGCATTCTGTATGGTTGTGGGATAATGTCCGCTTAGCCAGACCCAGGCGAACCAGACCTAGAGTACATAGGATGAGTACGTTGGACGAACGAAGAAGAGCATGGATGTATATCTGCATCTATATATACTAACTTGTGATACGGCGGCGAGCTTCGGGCCCGGATACTTTGCCAGCGGATGAAAATAGAGACTATACACGGACCAGCCGAAGGAGTAACATAGAAGCCCCTCCATGATGTTAGCTATAACCACTGATGACTGCCGTGCTGCTACTTACTATGATGGAAAGGGACGCCAGCAAGGCGACGGTGGATATCATCGAAATTTCCTCAATCAAAGCCATGACAAAGATGTAGCTATCTTGTCAACAGACAAGAGGGAAGAAAAAAAAGGTTTCAAGCCAGCGTGGGTAGATGTGTTATGCAATTATACCTCAATACCTTTTTCCCCCCTAACGTAGTACAAGGCCCAGGACGCATTTCCTCCTTTATATTAATAGCAGTAACCACTCCCGCCTTATGACTTTGAAGTCCAACGGGCGCTCGCACTAGTCTGTCACGCATCCTCAAGCTCTATTGATTCTAGGGTTCGTATCGGAGCGAACGAGAGCAGTGTCAATGCGAGCCACTATGAGAGCTTGTGAAATAACTCCACGCGACCAGGAGCCAACACGATTTGTTTTCACCGAGCCTATCAAAATCCGCGATTGACCTCATTCAGTGTGAGCCACAAGCCACGTTTGGCTAAGAGAATTCTATGATCCGATGCAAAGCGGCGTCAAAAGACGTTGGGGGTGCTCACAACAGCTTCGGCGCGAATGGCGCAGCAGAGTTGTGACCAACTGACCCAGGCCGTCACACATCCTCCCGTCTACGCGTTGTGGTATCTCGCGTTCGCGATTGGTCGACGTCGTTGAACTTGCCATCACCTCAGGGAGAGAGAGAGAGAATCAGGCCCCGAGCTGTCCGTCTGACGTTCTAGTAACCGAGAGCTCGGCGTCGTTCATCCTGGCAGAGATCCAAGCAGATACATACATCTCTATCGAGAAACACCACTTCAGCATTCGCATCAAACCAGGTCAACACCGGAGATCCCGATCCCGTGACTCGTAACTGTCCGACGGTTCCTAGATAATTAGATCACAACGCAAGGCAGACTCCGTGGGGTTCTAGTGTGTGTGGGTGTGTGTAGGTATCGTGAGCTTGTCTGCTCCGCTCTGTTCGCCAGCCGCGGACCTATTTCCCGGTTCAGCAGCAACGCCGCTGTACTTCGACGAGGTCACCTTGCAGCCTTCCGATCAATAGACCTCCTGCGATTAAAGGCCTGGTTGGTAGCTGAGATCCTATACCCGGATTGACTTTCCAAGCTTAGACGATTGTGCTGGAGGGGATAGGGGTACCGAACGGACGGTACGCGTCATACGACAAGATGATGCGGATCACAAGGCAAAGCCATGGCTCCACACTACGTGATAGGGCTGCATCCCGCTCGTTTCTAGAAGAATGGTCAGCGATGAATGATTGAATTCTTGAAGAGGGATCGAACTAAAGTGGACCGGGATCAGATTTCAAACCCAACAATACGACACTAGCGGCCAATAAGCCGGCTCCTTTTGGTACCGGATGCCAACGTTCACAAACGCTGTTATGCCATGTTGGGTCGTTAGACTCTACCGCTATAAGCCTCGGCTTACATCTGTACTTGTGATGAGATTGTATGGATGTCATGATAACTATAGTGTGATAACGCGTCGAAACTTGACAGGGGTGCGACCGCATTTGGCAGTTCTCTCGGACTTATGTAGTTAGCAAAGATCATGAGAGGCCATATCTCTTCCGCCAAGAGCAAGTTACCTGATTAGAACTCGGTACACTACGCCTCACTTGTTGTCACCTAACAGAAGTAATATTCAAAGACATGGCGAGATGAATCCCTAAGTACATATAAGCTTGAAAACCCCCTTTGAAAACCCAATTCCAAGAACCGAAGCCGCCAAGGTAGGGATAAAAACAGTGTTATAGTTTTAATCTACGAGAAAACATGTTGCGGCGTACGTTAGGGTACCCCTGCGTGATGGGTCTATGCCTGCACGCGAAATGCATTTATTTCCTCCTGCGTCGTTATTTACAACCTTTAGTATGTAAGTCTTGCTCTAAAGACTCACATTTTCATCAATCACACCAGTTGCATCGACACATGGGGGAACAGATGGCCACTGACATGTGATGCAGCGCAGCCCAGTGTTCTATAATGCTACGGAATAAACCTCTCATAGACTCGTTATCTGCCGAATCGTAGGCAAATGATTATTCCTGCTCTCTTAGCTGCTTACACCCACAAGGGTGCCACGTGGTAACGCCGACTCGGGAATGATCGCTCATAACCCTTCAAAACCGTTCGTTGGTTTTATACGGTGGTCGAGAGTACCTAATACTCAGTGTTGAATTCCCACTGATGGCGCACCGCGGTAAAGCATCTGTATATCTTTAAGAATCAGCTACATCGTCTTGACGCAACGCAGCGTAACTCGACTTGTGACCATACTAGGAACTAAAATGAATGATCTGAATGAATATGTAATCTAATGATCATGTCACTTATGAACCTTGAAATTTTGTTATCTTTGGCAGGAGTACATGTGCTGGGCGCGCACAGCCAATCAGTGTGACCTCGCGCGTTACCCGCACCGAGTTATTCATTTGCGACAGAATGTCATATTATCAAATCGACCCTTTCTCGATAATGTCAAGCCTCACAACTGATGCCTGGTCGCTTACTCCGTTCCTCCTACAACACCCAACGCCACAGCCGCTCGCAACAATTGCCCGATAGAGCGTTTTCCATCTCCGTTCGAATGCTCAAACCAAAGCTCGCTCGCTTGCTCGCTCACTCGCGCCACTACTAAGTTTCGCCACTTGCAGCTTACGCTGTGTGGGACACTTGGCATCCGTGACAATATGTGATCGCAGTCCGTACGTGCGAGATTCGCATTAGTAGCTTCGATTGTGACATCGCACCTCTAATCTCTCATTCGTTGGAAAGCCGTGGGGAAGTCACAGCTGAAGCTCCTTATGAAGCTTCGCTCAGCGAGGTTCGCTGAAGAGAGAACTCGTGAGTCGCGTCTTATCGTAACCTCGATCAGGGAATGAGAAAAGTGATTGTTTTCCCAAGGCATGTCTTGTGGGAAATGTGATGGCTTCTAATCGGCTTGCTGAGGCTTGGCTTACCAGGAAACTATCGTCGATTCTAGCAGTAGGTGCTAAGGAGCTCCCGGGAGCTTCAGATAGATGTGACTTGTAGCTTGTGGCATCGGTCCTGGGGATGTTTGCACAGAGAGGCCCTCCAATGTAAGGCTCTTAATCATGATAGACCCTACAGGTTCCGTAGGCCAGAGCAAGTGCTTTCTTAGTTGCCAGAGGTATCTGGTCTCTACATGATATGATTTCAGTAAAGGTGGCACATTATACTTCCCCAGGAACCCCCCTTTTCATCCCCATAATAATCTAAGCGTGCTACCAGAGTAATGATAGCCTGCGACTCTGCCCATAGGATGAGACCTCTAGAATTAGAGTCGATAGACCATTCGGCATAGGAAGAGGCTGTATAATATAGAAGATGTAGTGTTACCTTTTTAACCTTGCGATAAGGATGCGTCGATGTATATATATCTGGTTTTCTTTTTCCCCTAGTCTTTGAATCGATTTCATAACGGCTATACAGCCCTGGGTACATAACTAGCTTGAAACTATTATATAGCTATTATATAGTGCTGTTGGAGTGTCATAACCACTGAAAACTTTATATAGTGAATGCCGACTGTAGACATTTGGCTCGGCTATAGGATTATCTTCTTTTGTACGATCTTGGAACTTGGTTGCTATTGTCGTTCGCCTGGCATTACATTTAACCATAGTAGGCCACGCTATCTTTTAGCATAAGTAATTAACAACACACTATGTTGTTGTTTAATAATCTGTTAGGACACCTACGTATCTTCACTTATTTTGTGGACTTTAAAGATAAAATAAAGTCTTATTTGGTACAACGTAAAGTTACACGAGTACTACGTCTTTAAATATTATAACAAGCAAGATACACTGTTTAGATTCTGAAATAATAACATCTTAGTATCCTTTGAACCATGAATGCCGCTGTCGTTTAAAGAAACTGGTCATAAGCTACCGTTCAACCTGATAGTGGAGGCGTAATAGGGCTTGACGATGGGCTTTACTTAAATATGTGAGTCCTAGAATGTCCTCACCGCTAGCCTACCCCTATAAACAGTGAACCGGCTTCTTACTAGACGAAGCTTCAAGCTCGGCATCCTTATATCTGTCACGGAGGGCCAGATACATGGGTATAGCCAGCAGCAAGAGTTTTTAGTACGCGCAGTTCGACAATTTTAAACAGGCCAACTTGTAAAGGATTGGTTCAATGAAGACTCAACAGTAGGCGGCAGATGATCTTCGCCTTCAAGGCAGAGTGCGTCGTAGAGAGGGGTATCAAGTGCTTCAATTTGTATCATGCAGTATAGGCTTTCCTCCCCTTTACCTTCATGCCTTCTATCTTCGGCCACTGGTTTTCAGCATCCCTTCAAGGAGGCGCCTGTTGGGATTTCATCTGTTCTCAATAAGCAGGGAGAATGCCCAAGTGTAAGGCACTAAGTATACGACTGAGGAATCAATGACATCGAGCCCTTTCCCCTACATTCGACGAAGCTGCGACCTACCGGTGGCTTGACTTCACTCTAGATACAACCAAAACTCTGACACCAAGCTAAATGAGAAGGGATAAAATCACACAACTGCAAAGTAGGATAGATATATATGCGCGGATCAAGTCTGTGTTCATCTATACGAAGAGCAAATTGTAAAGGTAAGTTATAGCTATCACAATACTTGCTGCAGCATATTAGTTCTAGAAACATAAGAGAATACTTATCCTTTACCACTCCTTGATCTTGTCAGGAATTTAGTAGCGTAGTTGCTTAATAGTCCTTAATATGTCCTAGTACGGCTAAGCTATCCGGTATTATTATTGAACTTCCTAGGCGGGCAGCTACATGTTTTAAACATAGCACGCTGTTATTTTCAAGCCTATTATTTCTAGGCAAAAGCTTAACTAAGTCAACTTTGCTATGCATTACCTCAAGGTACTGGAATTACATTTACTGCCTAACTCCCTGGCTAAGTGCTGGCGATATCATGTACATGTACATATCCTACTAATGGCGATACGCATATTCAGTTCTACTAGAGCGTCAAGGAGGCCAAACACACTAATCCTCCTTTCTTATACTCCTTTTCAGCCCGGGCGGCGATCTAGGATAAGTATACGCGAGCTTCGTTTTCGCCCCCATGGCCTTGCCTATTCATGTCCGGATTGCAATTACTGTGATCGGGAGGAATATGGGTAGAATATCGAATACCCTTCCAACCCCTTGTTCACTAGTTACTGATGTAGAGAAGTCATTAAAAATGAGTAACTGAGGAAAATATATCAAGGTTTAGAATACCTTGGTCAACTATACAGTGATCACAAATCATATCATCATCTCCATCATCCCAACTCGTCTTCTCTGCCCTAGACCTCGATATCTTATGATGCTCTACAAGATGTATTTCAAGAGTCAATATTGCTCCTGCTCCGGTGGCCACGATGCAACATCTAGCTGGCCCTATTGAAGCAGAATGATGTAGAGAGATATAGTTGTCGTTTCCTGTTGTTATAATTCACAATTTTGACTCTACTACCTGTATCTGACAACCCCCAGAGCTTTAATTTTGAGCACCAGACTGTTAGGTTCATATTCTAACTACCTCTGAAGCTACTTACGTGAACTTACTGCTGGGGTAGCTTTTAGCTACTCAATACTTGCCTGCTAGTGTAAAAGGGTATAGGGGCGTCTTGTTCGTCCTAACCAATGCCCGAGGAAACAATCTAGCACGCGATCGAGACGAGGGTATATCCGTAACACATAGACCCCTTCCAGGTTATTGGTTTCCGTGACTCATTTCAATGTTGACCACCGTCGTATGTATCTATTCGTGTAAACGTCTCAAGCCAGCCATCTCCGAAAACCGAAACCGAGTGTACTCCCCCCAAAGATGTTTTGCCATATGCACCGCCAAAGGTCCTACAACCCCATTGTTTCAAAGACTTTGCTGCCATCATCCGTTACTTGCTTCGCTTGTAGATCTTGGACAGGAAGGCATCGAAGACCTCCTTCTTCAGACCTTCGCTCTCGTCAATCTGATTGATCTTTGTCTTGAGTTCGCTGACGGTCTTCTCTTCGTATTCTTGGTACAGCTGCTCGAGCTTCATCTCATCGTACAGCTTCTTGATCTCGGCCTCGTGCGCCTTGTCCTTCCGGCCATAATGGTCCTCGAGGACCTTGCGCTGCTCGGGAGTAGCGATCTTGAGCGCCGTGTTCACCAACCACGAGCACTTGTTGTCCATGATGTCGGTGCCAATCTTGCCGATGTGCTCCGGCAGACCAAAGTTGTCGAGGTAGTCGTCCTGGATCTGGAAGTACTCGCCCATGGGAATGAGAATATCCTCGGCTTGCTTCAGGTTCTTGGGGGTGGCGATATTGAGCATCTGTAGGGCAAGGGCCACGGGGAGGTAGAAGCTGTAGTAGGCGGTCTTGTAGATCACGATGAAGCTGTGCTTCTCGAGGCTGAAGTTGTCTAGGTTCACGACGTCCTCGGGGGCCGTGAGCAGATCGCACAGCTGTCCAAGCTCGGTTTGCAGGGTGACCTCGTGGAACAGTTCCATCATGTCAACATAGCTGGGGTGAGATCGGAAGTGCTTCTTGAGGAGGGTATAGATCGCCGACTCCAGCATGAATGCGTCGTTGATGGCGACCATACCAACACCCTCCTGACGGTACCAGCAGGGCTTGCCACGGCGGGTGATGCTGCTGTCCATGATATCATCAGACACCAGAAAGAAAGCCTGCAGGAGCTCGATCATCCAGCCGAGAGCAGCGGCTTGGAAGTACTCCTCCTTGGTCAGGGCCCTCTTGAGAAGAAGGGATACCGAGTCCGGGACGGACATGCCACGGTTGCATTTCCCGCCGACCGTGTTCTCTTCAAGTGACTGGGACTCATTGTTACTCTTGAGGCCGTGGTGGGAAGTCTTGGGTGAGGGAAGGGGAGGCGAGAGGGGGGAGAAATGAATGGGCTTGGAGTAAGGTTTTATACTGCTCTGAAGAAAGCGACTGTAGCAAAAAAAGGCAAGCACCATAGCAAGATGATGGTGTGTTCGTGTTCTATGATACACTACATAGAATAATAGTGGCAATGGAAAAAAAATTGTATCTCACCTTCTTGTACCATTCTAGATACTGTTGAGGCAAGTTATATTGCTTTGCCCAGTTGAGTAGGTCTTCCTCGAGCTTCGGGAAGACCGACTCGAACTCTTTTAATGTGGTCTTCGTCGCCATGATTCTCGGGGTAGTATGAATTCGGCGTCAGATGAGATCTTCAACGCAGAAATAACGATTGTTGGTGGAATTGGAGAGAAGTAAGACGAGAATCGTTGGGGAGAAACGGAATGTTCAAAAGCAATTAAGCGTTTTGGTGTTGAGGGGCAGCAAGTGCAACGCTTTTGGGTCCGCGCGTTCAAGGGGGGTCCACTGGGCTAATGCGTTAGTTGTATAATCCGATTCCAAATGAGGTAGGGCCGGGTTCTCGGTTGACATATTCTGGACCCCTTGTAGGGTGCTGTACTTACCTAAACAAGTGTAGAACGTATCGTACAGCGAACTTGAAATCCTCCCTCGAATCTATGTACCTCCAAAGCTAAAAAAAAAGGTACAACTAGGCGGGGTTCGTTTCACTCTTAGTAGCGGCAAGAAAGTTTGGTGCGACAAATACCTATTTGACAAGGAAGCTGACTGTTCCAAGATCCATCCTGCCGGTGAGGGCCAGAGTGGGAAGTCTCCGGTTCTCTCCTTTGCAGTAGGTACAGCACTGCTTTATTATTAGATGCATTAGCATACCTACCATGTTATTTCATATCACCCTTACCAATATCTAAATCACCTGGGTATGAGTATTAGTCAGATTGGATTTGCCGGTAACAGGAGAAGTTATCTTATGTCTTATCTTCCGCCTTATCGTTATCCCTTATCGATTGTATGCATGTTTCTATTGGCCGCGATGGCGGGGCAGTTACGGGTAGCTAAGGTAAGCCTTCGGAAACTGCCAACGGTAAACGTCTCATTGAAGTGAAGGGTCGCGCTATGATAAGGGATGCAAAACAATAGAGCAAAGTAGGCGCCACGCCTCGTCTAGATCAGAAAGCTGACCCTGTTCCTTTTCTCTCATCTTCCGCTCGGCAACCGTAACGCCGATTGTGCTCTATTGCATTTCTCGTCGCACCCCTTCTCACTTGGGTCGTTCCTTTTATGCATCCATGGAGTAGCATGCCGCGATGTCTTTGAACGACCGAGAGAGATCGCAACTGCGAAGTGCATTGCAGGAGGCTGTAATCAAGTGCTCTGAGCGATGTCTTTACCAGTCGTCAAAGTGGTATGTAGTATCTCTCTCTCTCTCACTCACATTCTCACACACATAATGAACACTATCGCGGCTTCTTGGAAAGCTGGGTAAGCCAGGCTGAGCGTCATCTGATGTGAATAGGGCCGCAGAACTCCTCACGGCTATCCCTGAGGCGGAGGAGGGATCACTTGACGACTCACGTTTATCAGATGCTTCGAGTGGATACGCGTCCACTGTGGTAGCTCCTAATACAGATCCGGATGAGGCTCTCTTGGAGGCGAAAGAGATCAACAACTACCTGCTCGCCAAGTCTCTCTTCGACTGTCGAGAGTACGACCGGTGCGCTGCCGTCTTCTTGCCCGAATCCACCCTCACGAGCATCATCTCCCCCAGGGAGGCCGGTTCCACTCCAAGGGGCAAGGGCAAGGGCAAGGGCAAGGCTGCTGTTGGTGGCGCTAGACCAGGCGGCGGGCAGGCCATTCCCAACATCAGTCAGCGCAGTCTCTTTCTCTCCCTCTACGCCAAATACTTGTCTGGCGAGAAGCGAAAAGACGAAGATGCCGAGATGGTCATGGGCCCCCAGGATCTCGGTACTTGTAGAAACAAGCAATTAGTCACCGTCAGCCGGGTGCTCGAAGCATGGTTTGAGAGCCGTAAAATGGAAGATGGCGAGATCGCGCATGGTCAGGGTTGGCTAGAGTATCTGTGGGTTCCATGCTCCCGAAAAGAATTGCCGTCTTCGTCACTAACGTAGTCTCAGCTACGGCGTGATCCTTGCCAAGGAGAAGAACGAAGAATTGGCATTATACTGGCTTGTTCGTAGTGTGCATCTGTTCCCTATGAACTGGGGCTGTTGGTTAGAGATGACGTCGCTCATCACCCGCGTCGAGGATGTGAGTGCGACGAATCATAGTCGGAATACTCGGAAGCCTGCCGGCTAACTTGGCATAGCTGAATCGAGTCATGTCACGCCTACCACAAAATATTGTGTCCTTCATGTTTCATATATATACGTCTCTCGAGCTCTATCAAAACGATGCGAATCTCGCCAACTCGCTGGACCAGCTTCTTCGCATCTTCCCGTCTTCTTCGTTCTTAATGACCTGCCAGGCCCTTCTCTCATACCACGCAAAGGACTTGGTGGCTGCGGAGCAAAACTTCAGCCGCTTGCTATCGGTTCACCCGTATCGCCTCGACTCACTCGACCATTATTCGAATATCCTCTACGTCATGAACTCGAGGCCGAAATTGGCGTTCCTGGCCCACGTTTGCAGCAATGTCGACAAATTTCGCCCCGAGTCCTGCGTGGTCATCGGAAACTACTACTCGCTCCTGTCTCTCCACGAAAAGGCAGTCCAGTACTTCCGCCGCGCTCTGACTCTGGATCGGGGATGCCTCTCGGCGTGGACTCTGATGGGCCACGAGTATGTCGAGCTAAAAAATACGCATGCAGCGATCGAATCGTATAGGCGGGCGGTAGACGTGAACCGCAGAGACTATCGAGCGTGGTATGGGTTGGGTCAGACGTACGAGGTGTTGGAGATGCATGCATATGCCCTCTGGTACTACAAAAAGGCGGCGGGCCTGAGGCCCTGGGACGGCAAGATGTGGATGGCGGTGGGTTCCTGTCTTCAGCGCATGGGCAGATACGAGGACGGTATCAAGGCTCTCAAGCGCGCTCTGCTTGCCGACAACTATTACGAGGCGGGCAGCAGCTTCGCGAGCGCTTCCGATGGCATGCGCGGCGATCCGGAGATACTGCTCCAAATCGCGGGCATGTACGACAACCTGGGCGAAGTCGAGGATGCCAAAGCCTATATGGAGATGTGTGTCGCACAGGAGGTCGGCCAGGCAGGCGAGAGTCAAGGGGACAGCATAGCTATACATCACGATTCGCCTGGCGGCGGGGGTTCGGAGGAGGGCGGGGATGGAGGGGCCCGTGGGGCAGGCACCGAAGGAACAGGAGTCACGGCCGCCACCAGTAAGGCGAGGATGTGGCTTGCGCGGTTTGCCATGAGGACCGAAGACTACCCTACGGCGAGTCGTCTGGCGAACGAGTTATGCCAAGATGGCGTCGAGGTCGAGGAGGCTAAAGCACTGATCCGGGAAATCCGGTCTCGGATGCACTCTGCAGACGAAGAGAGCGAACTAAGAGGACGGACATCTGGGGTCTCTTAGTTGATCATCGAGGCAATCTCGTTTGTGAGCTTGGGAGGCTATGAACCACGTTCCTAATCACCCCTTGGACCAAGTTTGCCGGAGACGCATAAGAAGAGAAACAACAACGACGATGAGAAACAAAAGAAAAAGTGGTAAACCTCATTACCTTCATCCTCGTTGGCACCTCGAATTAACTTCACGACAACGAATAATGAGTCGCGGCAATGAAACCCGTCGTGTCCACCTACCCAGTACCTAACACCTTCTTCATCTGGACACGATCCCCCCCACTTCTTTTCAGCCGCAAAGCTGAAGCTTTGACCCGGGCCACAGGTTTCGAAACAGAATGCGGGGAGATGGTGTCTTGGCATGGGTTCGTTTGAAACAACCGCGGCACTGTTGGGCGCGAAATTTCGGCGCTTATTGCTTCGCGTCCCCATCGCTAACTTTATCCCACAAAGGCCTTGAGATGACAGGAGAGACTTGTAAACGCCTCTGGCCCGCACGATGCGATGAACAGGCTGTATTAAGGGTCGCATCAAGCGTTCCTCGCTAGGCCTCCCCATCATAGTTCGATAGCATATTCGCGCGTGAATAGTATTTAAACCTTGCGGACCTGCTCTTGTCGGCCCTCGAGATGTTGTGAGTTCTTCCTCTCTACCTCTTGGCCGGTCGTCTTTCTCTTCTGTTTTTTTTGAAGCATCTGCTCTATGAGCATTTCCTTCCTTTCTGGTTTTTGAAGATCTTGTACCCACAACAAGAACTTCATCTCTACCACCCATTCTTTTATTCCCCCCCTCGGCTGCAGGTTGAGCCATCATTCATTCATTTCCTTCTGACCGTTGATCGATCGAGTCATTCCCTTTTATTGTTCGTGACAGCTAGTTACGTACATGGTCTGTTAGAAACGATCTTCACCTTCCTGAATCCTCCAATCTTTCTCAACCATGAAGTCATTTGCCATTCTCGGTCTGGCGGCGGCCTCTTGGCTTACAGTGGCTCAGGCTCACACTTTGTTCACTACTTTGTATATCAACGGCGTGAAGCAAGGGCAGGGCGATGGAACGTGTGTGCGACAAAGTAAAGACCTAGCGCATTCAAACTCGCCAGTCCGCAATTTATTGAGCGATGATATGGCCTGCGGTGTGAATGGCACTACGCCAGTAAACTGGGTTTGTCCTGCGGCGGCCGGGGCTAAGCTCACTTTCGAGTATCGTCTTAACCCCGGCCAAGCAGGCCAGGGCTTTATCGACAAAAGCCATAAGGGGCCGGTTGCCGTGTACGCTAAGCGGCTTTCGAGTCTGGATGCAGCTGCCGCGGGGCCCGGATGGTTCAAGCTCTGGGGCGAAGGTTACGACATGGAAGCCGACAAGTGGGCGACAGAGAAGATCATTGACACGAATGGCTTGATCTCGATCCAAATTCCCACCGCTCTGCCGGCGGGAAACTACTTGTTCCGGCCAGAAATCGTGGCGATGCACAACGTCACGCCCGAGGTCGAGCCGCAGTTTTATGTAGGGTGCGCTCAGGTGTTCGTTGAAAGCTCGGTGACGGGCGACCTCAGCATACCATCTGAGAAAAGCGTCAGTATCCCTGGATACTTACAAGCGAACGACCCTTCCGTGACCTACAATATCTACAAGGACGAAGAATATGCAGACCCCAAGAAGCCGTATCCGATGATGGGACCCGAGCCATTCGTCCCCGCCGCCAATTCAAAAGCGTCCAGTGGCCATGTAGTGCACCAAACCGAGGGCGAGATCCCCGATTCGTGTCTTTTGCTAAACGCGAACTGGTGCGGTGTCGAAGTGCCATCGTACAACAGCCTGACAGGTTGCTGGGATGCCGTCAAGGAATGCTGGGACCAGGTTCGTTACCAAAGCCTCCCATCTCCCTCTCGTGTGTTTCAATAGCGACAAACTGCTACAAGCCCGTGAAACTTTTTTTTGACAGGAAAAAAAAGAGGAAAAGGAAGAAATAAACCTGTGTCTTTAAACTGCTGTTGCTGACTATGAACTTGTAAATAGGCGAATGCGTGTTGGGCAGAGCTAGTGCCGTCAGGAGGGCGTAATTGCGAGGTATGGGGAGATAAATGCAAGGATCTCGATGCGCACTGTTCCGCGAAGGACTTCAATGGCCCGCCGGCTTACAAACTCAAGAGTAACGATTACCCTGCACCTGGGCCCATCCCCGCCGCCCTGAACGCGGAAGTCGTGCCGCAGGATGCCTCGTCATCTGAAGTCCCGGGCAAGACCCAGGTTATAGCAACTAGCTCGGTTCCAGTCACTGTGGCCGTCATCCCGACGGCGTCCTCCACATCGCTTGAATCAATCCCAGACTTTACGCCGAGACCTACAAGTACCACAGAACCTTCTCCCTCGAAGCCGAGGCTCACTTGCGGCGGGCAAAGACGCAGGGAAGCTCGCCAGAACCAGTCGTAAAGGACAGACTTGAGATCAAGATCTGAGACGATATATCGCCTCGAAACCTCACTTACCGCTTTGACTTGTGAGCAAGCCCCGAGTGACGGCTTGACATAGGTCAAGAAGTCACATGGATGGGGGCTATGGATTTGTCAAACAAATTATGATGACTTCAGTTCTTGTATATATATAGTAAGCTTCTCTTTGCAGGTTTCCAAGCCAGCACTTGAAGCCCAATCGTAGTTGAGCTATGCTTGGGAGCTGTGTTTGTATACTATTATCCCAAAAGATTTTCCTGGCGTGGTTGTGAAGTACCGAAATTGATCTTATGGAGGCTAAGACAGTCCGTTTCTGTACACTCCTCAATGAAATCAGGTGTGGCCGGTAGGCCACAGATACGAATGAGTCATCTTTAGCTTCGGTGCCTCAGGTTCCCCGAATACCATCTGACGTACGAAATAATCGGGAGTGGCGCCGAAATACGTGGAATAGAAATACGGTTCCGGAAACGGTGGTGCTAGCTTGCGACGATGAAGGAATCGCCTGCTGCCACGATTACTAAACTTCATTTTTAAAAAACAGGCCCCACGGACTTTCAGAATCTATGTGCAAACCCTGTCCCCACTAAACGTGGAGAAGACTGCTTAGATGGACTCAGAAGGAGGCCAAACTAACTGTTGAGCAGTACTTCTAATAGATTCTTTATCGACCCAGTACCTACCTACTGGTTAGGGGCAAGCTGTTATAGAAGGATTAATATACCGTGCCATCGAGCTAGTATGTAAAGTAGCGATATTCAAACTCGGACCTCGAACTAGCATACTAGGACCGGCTTTTCACAGTAGAAACAATAGCTGTACTTTGTAGAAGCGAAGTCAAGAACGAGTACGTAGTCCATATTACGACTACTCGTAGCTTCATCATCAGCAGGCCGGCTCCTAGCAAAGTTCTATTCGAGATATACTTATACACAAGGGCTAAAAGTCTTAGGAATACTCGATTTGCGACCAAGTTTGGTCCTCTGGCGGCGACCTAGGCCCATATACGCGAAAAAGGGCTTCAGTTTAACGCTTTTGTTTATGTCGTCTTAACCGTCTCACTTTGCATTGCTTGATATCGCAATGAGGTGATCACGGTGTAGCTGAACCCGCGATCCGCCGCTTACATTCCCGAAGGGTCCCGGCTATGCGACGCAGTCCTCAGTCCCTTGGGTCCGCGCGACACAAGTAGCCTCCAACTTCGAGTCAAACTTTGCTCCATATATAGGAGCAATGGATAGTTAGGCCACTCAGTAATTACCAGGTGATTAGAGATCGGTTCTACTGGGAGATGGTGTTAATAGTATAATGCTCAAAACAGAGCATCATACTCCTAAGACTATTAAAATGAATGCCAGGAAACTCGCTGGTAAAAACTCCCTCTATTACAAAAAATGAAAACTCGCCAACCCTAGGAGAAAAACGACCAATTATCATTGTTCATCACCTTCGCCTTATGGTTTAGGTATTTTGAGTCCTACAAAAAGCTCCAGTCTTTCTTTTCTGTTGATCTTGCTGCCTTGGCCTGTCTGCATTACGATCACCGAGGTCTTTCAAGATTTGGACTATTTACGCCCCTATAAAAGAGATTACACAAGGAGGCTACGGTACATACTACTGATTCAAATATATAGAGTTAAGAGTAACATAAAAGCTGGACTTACTTGTAAGTTGGTCAAGTGCCTCTTGGTTGGCTGGAAAGTGTTCGATCGGAGCACCCGTGTAGACTGACTGAAATGGAGTAATATGGCTGGTGGACTAGTAGTACGCGGTTTGAACACGTGCGAAGCTAGCTTTCCCCAAATCCGAAGGAGCTGGTAGCTTACCGGACGACGATTAATTCTTTAACTGTATCCTCATGACCCTTGATATCCGCGAAGGTTTCGGTAAGACTTTGATCAAGATGATCAATCTTTTTCTAGAGATCATCGCCCAGAGTAGTAATCTTCGTGTCAAGACCGCCGAATTGAGTGGTTAGGTTTGTGGTTTTATTATCAACTCCAGTGATCTTAGTCTCAACGTTGTCAACACAAGTAGTCAAGTGTGTGATCTTAGTATCAATGCCATTGACACGAGTAGTCAAACCTGCGATTTTGGTATCAAGTTGAGCGACGTTAGCCGTGAGTTCTCGGGTACCCTCCAAGACCGCCTGCCGCATGTCCTGCCGGAGGTCATCGCGAATAGAGTTAATAGCATCTTGCTTGATGTTTTCCTGTATGTTATTCACGTTGTTCTGAAGTGTATGAACTTCGTCCAACTTGGATGTCAAGAATCTCTGAAGCTGGTTTGCAATCAGACTAAAGTCTGACACATCTTCTCTCAGGGGTGACATCATGTTGGGCATAGGTAAGAGATATATGGATTAGGGCGAAGGTGCTAGGTGAGGGGCAGGGTCCAATAAGTATTGCGCTCGCCCATTGGGTTGAAGATTCGGAACCACTCTAGGATGATGGCTGCTTTGATGGCAAGAATGGAGCCGAGGTAAAGGTTGGCGCCAATATGGCTTGCCTACAGGGCACTATCAGTCTGGGAACTCTGGTAAATGGGCAACTCAAAACCATTCAACATACGTAAAGATGCGGCGCAAGATCCTTGAGGCGAACGTCCCACTGGTGGACACTACAACTCTCGGAGCTGATCAGTCATGGCCATTTGGAGCTTGACCCGTGAGGAGCCCGGAAGTCGCCAAAATAAGAACGAAACTCATGCTGAGAAATGACTTACAAGTACCTAGGATGCCTTGTCACCATAAACAGCACCCACGTATTATGGGCTGTTGCAAGTCCCTGGCGCGAGGCTGATCAGCTCGTTGCTTTTGGGGGAAGACCGACGACTTAACAAAAAAATACGTAGGCCGGGAGGACGAGAACTGCCCAACTCGAGTTAAAAAAAGGGTTTTGCACTGCGGCTTAGGAATTCTCGCATGAGGCAAAATCGAGACTTACAGTCTTCAGGCTTCAACCTTTTCACGCAGAAGAGTCTGGAATAGAGTCTAAAGAGAAAAAAGATGCTCGAGAGTGGGATGGTAACTGCGACTATGGCATGGGCGAACACATTTCTGCTTGGTGGGTTGTCGAATTCTGGAGTGAGACCCGGAGTAGGTGCCGGTGCCAGAGCTGGATCCTCTAAGATGGGTTGAAGCACTTGCGGTGATAGAGGTGACAGATCCATCATGGCGCCTTAAGGACGGGCTGTTGGAAGTGGACAGTGACCAGGAATTTCAAGTACGAACGATGAGTTTAATCTAATCTCTAGGGTTTATTGAACAAATGTATTTTGCACCGCGACTGAGGGAAGTGCACTGATCTGGAGAATGCGAGTAGGAAAAATAGGAAGAGGCAGACGCCATCTCTTCATATAACTCTGGCCCGAATCTGCCATGACATAGAGATCGTCGTCGTGAGGGAAGGATCTCTGACCCCAAAGTATCATCAATGCACAATACCCACAATACCACGCTCCAAGTTGCAGCGTCGAGACCTGCATGGCTTGGCTCCAGAACAAGGCCGGCCAGTGGAAGTATTTGAACTTACAACAATCTCGTCCTCTTGTCTGTTCCTATACTTTTATACCATTCGATATTGACTGGAGGTATCAATGTCAACCTAGACGGCCGCCCGGGCCGAAAATGAGAACTTGACTCTCTAGTAGAATAGGCGAATAACGTAGCGATGGAGAAAGCTATGACAAGCTAATTAGAATGATCCCTAGACTAACCGTATGTGTGACAAGAACGTTGAAGCCACTTACGTATGTATGTATTGTTATTCAGATCGCGCCTCATCTAGAAAACTACCGGTCAGAAGGCCCCTCAGATGTTGGGTGTAGATTTCTAATTGGGGCGCAATGCGACTACAGGCAGGCTTTTCTATTCAACTACGTGGCACCATATGACTGTAAACCAAATAGTAACTCACAATTTGACGAAGGATATATAGACCTCTTCGCGCAACAACAGAGCTTATACGTACCCCCATACTAAAAATCCTGACAGACTGAGTGAGGGTGTCAGGAGTAAGTCGTTCTATGATATATGATACAATGTTGCGTGCGGGATCCCTGGTATGGGGTGCTTGCATTTTCGACCTACCTGCGAATGTTTCTCTATCGTTGTGCGAAGAGGTCTCTCCTTCGTGCGCTAGAAGTGCCTTAAAGTTATCTTGGTCGTCACGCAGTTGAAGATGATTCGCACAAATTTTTGTGCTTCTTCTCCTGTTCCCCAATTGATCCCGTCATCTTGTGAAGTTTTCTATATCTCAATAACTTTCCAGTTATGGATTGTTGTAAAGGCTTTTCTCGGCTCAGATTAAAGATGGATACTTTGTAGAACATGCTCATACTTTGTTACATTGACCCTTTGCATCAATACAGTATTTAGTAACTAACTCCCTGAACTTCATACTTGCATTTAATCTCTTGAGCTGGTGCCCTGATCTAGAGTTTACCAGCAACATGGACAAGCCTAATCGCAAGGCTACCCCTTACGAAGTAGGAGATGCAACCACTTCGTACGGGTAGTCTTCGGCAGCCAAGTCACCCAACCGCCTACACCAATATGGTAGAGTATGTCCGACAAGGTGGGCTGGAGTGTTTGCTTTGACAGATATATAATATACGAGTATTGAGCATACTAGAGCCTTGTAGGTGCTTCGTCAGAAATGCATCAAGATCTTGAGATATTTAGGTAAGGAGATCTCCCACATAGCAGTGACATTCGTCCATGCATGTTCAGTACCAAGCTAAGCACTCAGCAAGCTTGCATCTAACTATAAGAATGGTCGCAATAATACATTGTCTATGTAACAAGGGCTAGTGATATAGGGCCCCAAAGGGGTTTCGATATTATAATAATCCAGGGCATCAAGGAGGCCATACAGTCTGGTCTTCCCTTCTAGTTCTGGCGGCAAATCTGGGTTTAAATATACGAGAATTTCGCTCATGCTTGCCTGGCTTTGTTTATTCAGGCCCGTATCGCTATTATCATGATCTGGCAAACACGATAATGAACGAAAAGAAATACGGGTAGCTGGATGTGCGAATCGCTGCCTCGTAGGATATTATTTACGTGATAACATCCCCGACCCTACCCCCTGGCATATGAATAGATGCAATCACAATACCTGTGGGCTGGCCCGTGTAACAGGCTCCGAGGGTTGGATAACTGCAAGTGCTATTCTAGCTATATACACATTATATCAATATCATTGCATCACCAATCACCAATTCTTGCGCATACCTTGTCCCCCAAAGAGTATCTGGTGCGCATTGCTTTCTGAGGATCTGAAAACAATATGATGAATGATATGGATGCTCTCCTTCTGGAGGGGCCATTATCGTCATCTTGCCACTTCAGTAAAAAATATAGAACAAGACGCAGACTTCGCATTGAGTATCTTTGTCTAATTTTGTTTAGCTATTCCCTGAATCTTCATTCTCTTACATTTCTATAACTAACGCAACTCTCGACTCCTTCTTCGTCGATACGGCGCCACGATTATCCTTTCTATCCAAAGTACGCACATCACACTTTCGGTAGCTCCACGAGAAAAAGCTTCGGTCACAACACGCAAAGATAGTCAGAAGTCGTCTGGCTTAAGGGTTAAGGAGCCAAGCACAATTTAGTCTTCTTGGAGGACACTTGACGAGTATGATGACGAGACATTTGTCGAGAGGAAAAAGAAAAGAAAATCCAAGGATCTGGAGCAACAATCTTTTAACCCATTGGTCCGTTCTCGTCCTCTCCTCTGTCATAGACGCCTTGAGTATCTGCTATTTTGAAACATGTTTTAGCGCAACGTTCTTCTATCTCGTAAGAAGCCCGGCGTGTGATCGACGCATAGCTACAAAGATTCACTCTCTGCTTGTTGACAGAAACGAGATTGAAGTTGATCTACGTTTGGTAAGCTGCTTGTATCTTCACAAGTGGTGTTGCAAAAAACAAAGGTATAGATAGTCAAGTTCATTCGAAAATACCCCTTAATTGCCTACCTCCTCATGGAAATCACCCCCTTGTAATTGATTTATGTAAGCCGAAATCTATCCGCACGTATATATTTCAGCAAAACATATATAGTTTTTAGCTTAGCAAAGGGCATTTCTTAGAAATTCGCATCCAACTCTGAGGGGTTCTCCTGCGAAAGTGAAGCAGATCGAAGACTTATTAAGCAACGACATAATCTTTTTTTTTCGCTTCGACGCATGGGCAGGCGCCCATACAAATATGTTGTTTGGCGTATCTGGTAGGTATAGTTACTAGCACCAGCGTAATTAATGCCAGCCCTACTACACTTCCCCGGGTCAAATCTAATATGGTGCTTCCCTTTTGGCTCTCTTAATATTGAGTAGTAACAGCATCCTTCGCGTGTTACTCACAGTAGACTTGTGGTATATACGGCGTATATGATGCATCTTGTGGGAAGATCAATATCCTAACCCAATGTAACCTCATTCTTACACCCTCATCTGTCTCATTCTACTGCATTATCTATTCTAGCTAATAGACGCCGACTCCCCATCCCAGCCAAGAGCCTTGACCACAACCCAGGGCGCTAGCAATACCTAGTAGCCCCAAACCGCGGACTTACAGGGAGCGGGGCCGCCGGTGAGGATCAAGATGATCTGACTACCTCTGACACGCCGTATCAATCTATAGGTCGAAAAGCGGAACTATGCACATAACTAGGGGCCCTCAATCGGACCTTTAACCAAGTTTGATAAACTATCAGGGACCATAGTGATCGGGATGTCTAGCTATGTGCATAGTTTCGCTATTCCACTTTTGAGTTGATTTGCTGAGCCGGCAGCCAAGGGAATAGATACCGTGGGCAAGCGCCATATGACGGATGTTTTGACAATGCGGTGAGAGGAGGCATACTCCTGGCCGGTCTACTTTAGCCGGTAGCCAACTTACAAGTATGTGGATGGCCCTGTTATGGGCGTCAAGGGCATCGTCCAACTACAATGCTTACTAACCGCTAGGGTGATATTCACACTAACACGTTCGGCATTTCTTAAGCTTAAGATTCTGTCCAAAACGGCAGGTCCATCGCTATGGCACGCGATTGGCTAAAGCATGACTGGATGACCAATGAGCTAGCTAAATGAATCCTTTCTCGGAAAAGGGCTTCTTGGCGTCTATATCTTCGGTTTTGAGATGACATAAGCAAACGATTTTTGCACGGTTTTGATTTGGAAAAGGAGCCTACCTCGCCTACCTCGCCCACTTCCCGGTCACTGGTCATACTTGATCGCATAAGTAGTCTGAATCGAGGATGACGTGAGCTTAATCCATCCTACATACATCGTACCCTGACAAGGTAATGAGCACGAGCGTAGTCGGTTACAAGACGATCAGCAGCTACAATACACACTGTAGTCTCATGACGCCCAGTTACAGTAAGTATAAATCAACAACATGGCAACGAACCAGCGAAAGCCCGCTAGAGCAAAGAAGACGACCCTAGCGTTCGCAAGATACGCACCAACCAATCAACAATGAGTGAACCGCCGCCGCCACCCCATAACTCTAACAGCAGCAATGTCAGCATCGAGATCCCGCCCGCTTCTATGGCAGATGACGACGCGTTCGTACGAGTGCTCGTCGAGATAATAAATGTTGAATACCGGTGGGGCGAAGCTGGCGTCGTCGTCGATGGCACCTTGCGCACGACAGTTTCAGAGGTTGCGGACCAGCTGCGTGCGCGCCAGTTCTCAGTCGCTTTCCTCACCCCGTCCGGCGGGGACCGCGAGGCTATCGGCTGCATCTACGTCAGGAAGCTGAGCGCCACGCACGGCAACCTAGGGTTGTTGGCAGTGCGCGCGGAGCACCACGGCAGCGGTCTCGCTCGAGATCTAGTCCGGTTTGGCGAGGAACACTGCCGCCGCGCGTTCGACTCCAAGATTATGCAGATCGAGCTGCTCGTGCCAACTACTTTCGAGAGCGCACACAAAGTTCGTCTACAGGCCTGGTACGAGAGAATGGGCTACGTGGTGGTGGCAGATGGTGATTTTGGTGCTGATTATCCGCACATGATACCGGTGCTCCTGGGACCAGTTGAATACCGTGTTTTTGAGAAGAATCTTTCTCTCGACAGCCAACCTCGAGCGAGAGATGCAGCAGGGGCTAAACTTTAAACAGCAAACCAAAGCGATGATAATAGAAAGCGATGAAGTCTTGAATGACTAACTGCAGGTGGTTAATAAGTGTGAATGTAGTCTGTATTCCTTGCCATTTAGAATTACCTAATAATCTCTAAATGCTACGTCGGCACGGAGGCTTATTATTGACGTTAAGAGCTCCGCCAAGGCTCTCTGCGCGATTATCTGCCCAATCAAAAATTGTTGTTCTTTTATTGGGGTTTTGGCTTTGTCCCATTCAGCCAAGCGCGTTGATCGCATGTCAGATCTGGGGTCGGTGGATCTCTCGTATATAATTGTGGAACTGGCCTGTCTCTATAGAACTACCTTGACTACTAAGGGATTTGCCTTGTATGCCGATGATAACTTAGCCAAATCTGGAACATAGGTAAGCTCTTGACTAGAAATGGTTAGTTTCATGGCTCAACTACTCGTACGAGTTTCTTCACATCTCGGGATCTGACCTGCGTTGGTCCACCCCACCTCAATGGACTGGGTGTCGACGTTCAAAGCGATACTTACAGTAGAGAGGCTCGGGCCGTGGCCACAGGAGCGCTTCTTGACAAAGGAGGACCCCCCCGGCCTCCGTGCCGCAGTACTAGTAAGCCATACCCAGCTGCAGATACTGCATTCCGCAGCCACGTAGTATATGCAAAGCATATGCATGGGTCCGGCACCGCTGAACATATCAACAAAGTCTCCCAAGAAAGGCTAATCGACCCCGGAGCCGGGCCTGGAAGGATCGCCCTACATAAGAGGATCTTCGTGCATGAAGGGTCTCTGTGCATATTTCAAATCAACCCCTGAGAATTTCTTTGTATGCTGCTTAGTCAAACGAGATGTCAGCATGCTAACGACGTATATTCTCGTGGGTTGATATCATCTCACCGGCGTACACAGCCGTATACGGACGTAGTTGTTACGTGTGCGAGTGGGATGTTGGTATTTATCCAATCTGTAGAGTGGGGTTCAAAAGCTAAGCTATTGTGGTAGTGCAATACAATGCGAGCATGATCCACCTCGAAAGACAGTTTAGGGCGTCGTCGCTAGTCTACTATCTACTATTCAAGTGGGACACAGGGCTGGACCAAGCTAGCTCCGAGCCAGGCACGTTCCCAGATAATCCCACATATGCATACCCCTAGATTTTTCCGTATAGCTAATAAGTGACGTAGCTCTAGCGTGTAACCAACTTACAGTGCTTACTAATTGAAGGAGGTTAACATGCCTAGCACTCGATACATACTAGAGGCAGCGCTGCAAGATGTGCTTTTTGTTTGAATTGTACAGGGTAAGTATTGACCATTTAATACTGCTTTAGAACGTTTATTTCACTAGGGTACCAATGCGATTAGGGAGAAAATCCTGACAAAGGTACGGCGTGCGTGGCCGTACGCGGAGGTAGTCAAATACGTCCTGGAGACTCTCAGTTTGGGGCATTATTGGATCTTTTGATTTATTGTCCGAGTGGGTAACGGGGCTACCTACCACTAGTCCTGATATTTTAATTATCTAATCCACTTCAATATCATTATCAGAGGCTACCTAGTCAGTTTGTTGATGTTTTCGGTAGATAGCTACATGAATCGTAGTGCACGCCATTGATGAACTGCTCTTCTAACACACATCTCCACGGAATCATGCTCCAAGCAAAGATCCCCTCTTGCCAATGATCATAGGCATATCACTTTGTCTAGTGAGCCAGCCACCCGAGACCTTCCACTCCTTCTCTGGCTGAGCCAGCATAATGTCATAATTCCGGTATAACTCAACGATTATTTTCGTAAGCTGCATCATAGCGAGGTTTCTCCCAATGCAGTGCCTTGCCCCCGCCCCGAACTATCGCCAAGTCAGTACATTATGACTGGTGGAAATCATAACGTAGGGACACGTACCGTGAATAAGTTCATCTTCATCTTCGTTACGGCCGCCGGCTCGCTCTCGATCCATCGTTCAGGCCGGAAAGTGTCCGCGTCGTCCCCAAATATGCTCTTATCCCTGTTTCTGTTATAACACTGGAGTCAATAACGTCCACATGCAGTCAGAATCACTGGGGGCTTGTAGGAGTGCGAGTGTGGAGTTTGCCTATTAAGGTAATTCGCGTCTCTGTCGAGACATGCCAAAAGGGGGAATAAAAGACTCCGTCAGACTTACATGACCCATGCATTCACGCCAATGTGGGTATTCTCCGGTATGTACTGGCCACTGCAACAGTTGGAGTTAGTAAAGGTCCTATTTGGAGGTATCAACCCAAAATAGGGCAATTATGATGTGACAGTCATCAGTACAAGAAGAAAACAGCTTCTAGTTTTACTTACTGCAAAGTGACGCCACCCTTGGGACACACACGCTCAAAGATAATGCCGGTACTAGGGTGATATCGAAGGGTTTCGTTGGTGACGGCCAGTCTAAGGTTTCGCACGCCTGTTAACTTCAAATCGCCTGCAGAAGAGGTGACTGTATTCTTCTTACACGTAACTCATTGTTGTGATCTCCGAGTATTGTGATGGGTTAGACAGTTTACCGGCCTCGGCCATGTCGATGATTTCTTTTTGCAACTTCTTCTGGACCTCCGGGTGCCTGGCAAGCCAATAGACTGCGCCTCGTAGTGTGATAGCAACAACATCGTGAGCGGTGACCCTGCAGGAAGAGTGAGCCAGGTGCATACGGCAGCCCCTCCGCCCACTACCGCACTTACACGTTGATGTACGCCGCTGCTAACAGATCTCTGGCAGTAAATTTCTCTGGTGCGGCGTTGTGAAGAGCCAGGAACGAGTTCAGCATATCTGTCGAATCCGTGGGATTTTCTTGGCGCTCCTTGATTATTTTGACGACAAACTGTGGTTGTTAGTAGATGCTCGATTTGTACCGGGGGCCCTTGGGGGCTGCTTACATGGAAGAGGGGGTTCTCTTTCTTGGAAAACAAGTAATCCTTCACGCTTGACCACACCCGCTCGGTTGAAGCAATCTGGCCCCACTAATCCAGGCGAGTTCGACGTTAGTACAGATGCATGTACGGATATTGATGTGATGGAACACTCATACTGTGGCAAAATACAGCATCTGGTCATGGTCGTAATGACAAATCCCGTCGAGGTCAACACCAGCTTCGAGGAATCCCAACTTTTGGGAGAAGTTGATCATACCAAGAGAGTCAAAGGTGTAGTACTGTAGCCAGCCCGCGAGGTCGACAGGTGCCGATTTCCTCGAACCAATAAGCTCATTCATCTTAGTGAGAAAAAGCTTCGTGCAGTCGTCAAGGTGAAACTCGAGAGGCATCACAGCTGTCGTTGTATACAAACTTCCCATAGTACGCTTAAGCGCTGCGTGATATTCTGCATCTTGGGTTGAGAAAATGTTGTGCAGGTCTGAACCCAGGTACTTAGGCTGTAAAATGCCATACATTGGGGCCTATTCGCCTTTAGCATCGCAGGAGGAAAAAAACCCTTGAAGATATCTGAACAAACCTTTACAAACCCATTCCGGGCACGGTGAACAACATTGATTGCTTCTGCACTTGAAGCAGAAATGTGGTTGGGGCCAATCCTCACTAGTGGCCCAAACTTGTCGTGCAGGTCAGCACTTATGGTATGCATCTCCTCTCGACGGACCGCATTCCACTTCCAGAGACTGGTGATAGAAGCAATAAAGGGACCGGGAATCTTGTTAAGTCCATGATAGTAATAGGTTCGCACGAGGTAGATAGCAAGGCCGAAAAGTACGATGACAAGGCGATCTGCTCTTGCAGATGAAATAAGAGCTGTGACGATATGCTGCGTAGACTCCATTGTTTCGACTTGGAACGATCAACTGGAGTGTATCAAGCAACGTGTGTGAGGTTTGGAGGTTCTAGTCCACTTAAAGAAAGAAAAGAGAAACCCGTTGAGAAACTCGAACGCCACATAAGGGTAGATAGACGTTGGAATTCCTGGGGGATCTGATTGCATGTAGATCAGATTCTATAGTTTCCGTCCTTCCTTTTGCAGATCCCTGCCTGTTATATCCTTGTACAATAAGCAGCGGTGTGGTCTCCGGGTTCATTGTTCCCTTTAGGAAAGTTACGTATTGAATGCAGCCGTCGTGTACATGTCAAGAAACTAAACTAATCAGAATGAGGGCATATTGGATGACGAAGACATGTCGAGGTATCGAAAGATTAAAACAAAAATTTAGCCATAATCAGTAAGCTTGCATGCTGCCATCTTGGCGGCTTTAATCTAATTAGATGTATATATTCGAAAAAGCGAGGCTTATAAATATTAAAAGGTAACAGTCGAGCTTTTTTATAATAAAAACGATGTATTAAAGTACAAAGAACAAATATGTTTATTTTTTCAGATAGTAGCATTAATATATCTAAACTTGAGAACTGAATTCTGTGTACGCCAAAAAAACAAAACAAAAAAAACAAAAAAAAACAAAAACGCGTTTTTAAAATCCGTAAAATGATATAAACGTAAATCCTATAACATGGATTAACGCTAGGACTTCTGCTCTGCGAATATGCGGCGTTTTTCAACCACCCTTGTTAACCTGTTCACAAGGGTGCAGTCGTCCATAGGTGTAGACTTCTCTGCTTGATGGAGAGAGGGGGCAATCAATGTGGATCCTCTAGTAGATCATCAAAAGCCGAAGTAATGACCCAGGATTTGTTTGAAGGCACTGATAACCGCAGGATAAGAATGAACTGGGTAGGATACAGTTTTTCTTAGGTCCATCCTCTACTTGCCATCGTTGCAAGGGGAGAAGGCACAATGTTCTCTTTGCTCAGTGACTTAGGTTTCGGGCAATCGCCCGTCACTTTACATCTTTCAACTCTGTCAACCTATTCCATTTCAATCTTATTTTCACTGTTGATATTGACAGTTCTTAACGTCATCTCCGGAAGTTGGTTACCTAGCGTGAAGAAGACTATTCGGTCGTTGTGTAGAGGCTCATCTAAGCTGCACTCTGATCGTCCCCAGTTGGCCCCCATATCTCCGGTGACACCATTCGAAAAGAAATCACAAGCACGAAATCAAGAGACTTTCCAGAGTCCTGAAGATCTCGTTGAGCTTTCTGTCTGGCACAGAATTGACTCAGAGCTTGAAACTTTTGAAAGCACACATCATCGCTTTTGGTGGAATACCCATTCTGGAAAAGCCCTCGCCATCCTCCTACATGCTGCTGAATACCCTGAGCACCTCCAGCATCGAGACTTGAAGTTCTTCGCAACTAGCGTAGCCCCTTACCTCGGCGTCTCTCGTGAGACTACCAAAGGCAACGCGTTACAATGGCCGAGCTTCATGACGGATGATGGCACTCCCCTTGAACTCAGCTGGGACTGGGGCACAAAGGATGGCCCGCCAACAATACGATACTCCATAGAACCTATAGGGCTCCAAGCCGGTTCCTCCGTCGACCCTGGCAACTTGATCGCTGGGCCAGCTTTCCAGGAGGAGCTAGATCGCTCGTTGGTAGATATGAGGCTGGAGTGGTTTCAACACTTTAGGAAATTCTTTGACGTCCGCAACGACGAAACTGGCTTTATTCAAGATGCGATAGATCACAATACATCCATCTTTTACGCCTTCGACTTGTCGCCAACTGAAGTTACCGCTAAAGTATACTTCTTTCCGAAAATGAGGGCACAAGCTAAGGGGCAGTCGAACCTAGAAGTTCTCTCACAGGCGATTCGGGCCGCGCCGTATGCTACAAAGGACAACCTCCAGGCCTGGGACATGTTTTGCGACTTTTCTTCCGACCTGAGTAGTAGGGCAATAGAGTACGAGATGCTAGCTATTGATCTAATTAATCCCTTTGAATCCCGCCTTAAGATCTATTTTCGGTCTCGGGAGACCACCTTTGACTCAGTCCTTAACATAATGACGGTCGGAGGTCGGATTACGAACCCTAAGTTGTATCAAGGTCTCGAAGACCTTAGGCTCCTCTGGAACGCTCTTTTTGACACAGATGTCAACACTGACTCACAAAAATCCCTGCCCGCCGTCGGCCACCGGACCGCTGGGATACTTTACAATGTCGAGTTCAGACTGGGTGAGCCATATCCCGTTGCCAAGATTTATCTACCAGTTCGGCACTATGCGAGCAGCGACGCGGCGATTATTCGAGGCCTAAATCTTTATTTTCAGCATCACCAAAGGGGCAGGTATATGCCTAATTATGTCAAAGCTATGCGAAAGCTCTTGTAGGTTTGGTCATCAAGAACCTAGTACTACTTTCAGTGTCACTAATTTCGCGTTCATAGTTCTCAGAAATCCATGGAAGCAACTTCGGGCGTGCATACCTACATCGGCTGCGCAATCCGGCCAAACGGAACACTCAGAGTAGTGTCATACTTTAAACCAGGAATACCCGAGTTCCTATTGTCCCAGAGAGGAAATCATTAGCATGTAGGGTAGAATATCTGACATAGGTTATTTTAAGTCGATACAATTTCATAACTACTTGGCTTATGCGGCTCCCAGCAGCTATACTCCATAATGAAAGGGATTAGTCATAAAAGCCATTAGGGAACATGTAAAAGCAAATAACGCCCTAAAAAATAATTAAATCAGAAGTTATGGGAGCTGGGACTTTTTCGTACTCGTTGAAACGATGCAACTATAGCTATACAACCGCAGGCAACAACCTATTTCACTGAGGATGTTAGGTTACACTGTTCTAGAAAACCAATCTATCACGTCAACATATGCAGCAAGCTCTTCATTTTAAAGTGGTAAAGAGTCACTACATGCACTGAAGAAGCATGGCATGTCATGAAATTAACTATCCATATCCTCAAACTAAGGGACCGTGTCCAAACCCTTATCAACATCCCGAAATTTGGGGTTCTGGCTACCGATAGTTTAGTCCATTCGGACCGAGCTTTGAGTCCAGCGAATTGTGCTTTGGAAGTACGACTTGTGCCCCCTTGACTATTGAAATCCCACGCGGCAGACTTGTAGCAGAAGGGCCAATATTCAACGTTAGATTTTTCGCTGGCCAACATCGTAATACAGAAAGCCTTCAGCTACATCAACAGATTAAACGAAAATGTATTGTCGTTTGATCAATATGGCGGGTCATACACAACAAATCCAAATAACTAGAAGATGCTGATTGCCACAATATCTGTTGCCTACCAAATTATCAGGGGTCTACGCTGAAGCTCGGACTGTTAATCAATTTCCTTTGTAGCTAATCGACCACCTAGTTTCAGCAGTACACATTATTGCCATTCAAGCGTCGGCGTACTTGAAACTTTCGTAATTCATAGTGTACATCTGCTAGGAACGCGCGACTATTCCGTAACTTTCTCATCCTCTGAATTTAGCAATCCTGAGAGGAGCTTTCCAACGACCCGGCACTCCAGTCGCATGAATTTGTACTGTTTGTCTTTCCAGAAACGTTGCTCAGTTGCTGGTTTGTTAGGAGGGTCTGCCCATTACTTCTTAAATGGGGAAACCAGCCCACCATTTCCCGAGCCCGACATTGCGGAAAGGTTGGGGGTCCCGATCGCAATCCCCTCCAAAGCGGTATCCGAGGTTTGATGGGTAGGGAGCCGCGGGCCGCCATTTTCTAGATGCAGCACATCTCGTAGTTGATGCTGAAGGGCCTTTCTATTGTTGCATCAGTATAACAATGCTTCCCTATCATGGGGTGGAATTATAATTTCGCATGCACAAACACGCGAATTCGGAACGTCTTGCGTGAATAGATAAAAGTGATACGCCAACGAGTTCATGAAAGTCTTTCCTCGAGGATGCCTCCTGCGCGGTTCTGGGTGTTCTCCCCCGCCTATATAAGCTTCCTCTCACTCGACTGTCTGATCAGTAGCATAATCGTCGTCTTCATGGCTGGAGTGCAGGTGGTAATGTATCCGAGGGAAAATATGGCAGGCCTGGATGGTGAGAGCTTAAAAGTAGACCTTGAGACTACGAGCGTGCTGATAGGAGACGGCATAACAAGGCTCGCTGCTAAGAACCGCCAATCGAAAAAAAATTGTCCAGGGTTCTAGCCAGGGTAACGTTTGTATTTGACGGAATACGGTGTCAGACTCTGTATCATTGATGACATCTTCACTGACAGGTAAATCAGCTGGATTGACTAAACTTGGGGTTGCGGCGTTCTCGGATTTGCTTGGGCAACAATTTTGCAACCATTGCATTGAAAGGCTTATTATTCGGCGGCAAGGAGCGAGGTAGCAATGGGTGGGTTCAACAAGGTATCTAGCGCGTCCTTCTAAGGGCATGTTTTTGTAATCTGAAAGTAGATCAATACGTACGACAAGATAGAGCTGACTCACTTTTTAGATAAGAGCTTAGTAGACGAGTGTCCAGTTCTGAAGAGATCATAGATTGCAGCTGTAATGAGACACAAGATGGCCCGTTAGGGGAACAGGTTGACTTAGTATAGGTTTTTTTCAAGCATTTACTGCAATGCTGGCCCATAGACTGTGGTCGTGTGGAAACTTGAAGCAGAAACGGAGCTTGGAAGGTTACGAACTTGCTGCCTTTAACTTGGTAGGCACCGGCAAAGGGGATTGGCTTTTCTCCTACACCTATAGTAGAACTCACATTCCATCCTTCCACATGCTGTGTAGGTATAATAGTACAGCTAGATATGGCTATTGTGCGTCCAGATTCATATATTGTATATTATAAGGCTAAGGAACCAGTCAATACGGAAATTAGAACGTGGGGGTTTCGAAAAAGGGAAAAGCTTTTATTTAATAAGGGACGGAGAGTATGAGCAGCCCGTTGAAAGTCCTTGTCTACTCCGTTAGGTACATTTGACGTATACACTAAAGTGTTCAAAGTTAGCTATATAGGCTTTTAGCAGGCCCGACATCTATTGAGGCCCTTGGAGGAAGGTATACTGTTAATGCTAGGACAACTGGTACTGTATGTCTTGTGGGAAGTACAGCAAAATTAAAGACAGAGACATACATACGCGTTGGAGACCCGATCTGTTCTTTTTCCCGTTCTTTCGAATGTAGTTTATACCCACACCCAAAAGTGAGAATGATATGGTAAGTCCCGTAGATATTTATATACTTTCGCTGTTACTTCTTTAAGCGTATCACGCTACTTCAAGAATGATTAATGGGTTTTGTTCTCCTTCACATCTGAGTTGGTCATCGAGAGACGTTCCAGAGGTAATACCATTTTCATCTATAATGATTATATCTCCATGACCATCGGCGTCAATCTTGTCACGGGATGGTTTGAATGTTCTATCTTGAAAGTGTTGGTCTGTCAAATCCTAGTTGCTAAACAGGAACTTCAAGTACACGTACTACGTCACCATCCCAATCGAGACGAATTTTGCCACCGACGTATCCCAGCAAGACAATTTATTTTGTAAGAATTCGCAAGAAAAGATTTTCGAAAGACATGGAAGTTGGTATTGTTTAGATTCTTGAGTATGCTGCCCGTCGAATTGGTTCTTAATAGCTTGTAAGACATTGTTGTCGTTATCAGAGGCAGAGTCGGAGCCAGAAGAAGTTGTACAGTACCCGGCGAGGCGGTGTAAGAGAAGAGTGCAGAGCCTCAGGTAGCTAGTGACACCAAAACTACACCTTATTTCTTACATCATCCCTCCCACGCAGCTCCCCGATCTGGAAATGCCATACCATCCTTCGAAAAATCAGCATAACAAGTCGCAGTTCCGGCAAAGTCCCGAGGACGGAGACGGCTGTTCACCATTCTGATAATATTTGGGGTCAAACGAAGACGAATAGAAGCGAGCTAAGAACAGGATTCGTTTTAGTTGAGGGGGCCCCGGAAGTTATTAAGAACATCACGGGTCGAGACTTTTGAATTTCAATTGTCAAGATCTCAAGGTTCAATTGGAACCAGGAATATAGAGCATCGAGGAACGAATCACAATAGTTAGCGAGAGCAGTTGATCTTGGTCCGGATGTACGTCACCAGCAGAAGAGTCGATGCATTTGCGATATACTCGCTTGTTCTTATAGGTAGGGCTGACGGGCGGGTAGCGGGTAGTCGTATATTCCTCTTGTTGTTCCTAGTTTTGTCCAAGCCAACACACGTAGCGAAAGTAATCGGGGCATAGCATCTGTGCTAAGCTGTCACTTTATCTACCTGATATGTTTATTCTTCATGTTGTCACTGTGACATCCGTTGGTTAGACTTGCTATATAGCTATTCGTTGTCCTATCTCGAAATACATGACGCCACTGCTCCCGAGTTTGTGAACAGGCGGACCATGATCAAAAGACTTTCCAGGACTCCATTCCCTGGGTGGGCAATAGACACCTTCGCAAGCGCTGTCCGGCTATATACAGGAGGTCTCTTTGTTCCACGCCTGTGAGCCTGTGCCTCATGACCATACTACTTATACAGTACTGTGGCGGAATGTTCAATTGGATATATTTCTTTTGTCTCAACGCATTGTTAGATTAGGCAATTCCAAGCTCCTAATGACCAGATCCGGAGCATGTCAAGGGTGATACCTACCATTATGTTTGCTGCGGTCTGCTGTAGGGTGCGTTGACCGGCGCGACTCTTGCGGAGCACGTGCATTCTTAACATCCAATCACATATTGCTGCGCAAAGTGATATAATATAATACTCGATACCACGTATAGTATCAATGCTATACACGCGGTAAGCCATGCTATCTGAGTCAGCTGAACGTGCCGCCTACTATGTATACATTAATGGTCGAGGCCAGGCCGTGAAGAAACGATGATTTGACCGGTTTTAATATACGACTGGCGCGGTGCCAGAGGTTGGACCAATCAATCTTGCATGATGATCGGATGAGCGACGTGTCGTGACCCGATTACGGGGATGCTACGCTGATACTTGTAAATGAATGAATGGCTGGTGAGGTTGGTAACAAACAGCCCACTGTGACGATGACCGGCTGCAGGTACGGGGACCAAGGTGTTGACGGGAACAAGGTACCGTAACAGTGGTTGCAGAGTGAAGAGGTATAGCTTCCAGCCTGCGGCACTGAGGATGGGCACTAGTTGCTGCTGTGTTCACGCAGGCTCGGCAGGAACACTGCATGAAGTCATACAGAATCGTAGAGATAGTATTTTCTCTACCTCGCTGCGTGGCGCTTATCACGACCTCGACGACTAATAATCCTCAGGACTCTCTCTAGTTGAATTGTAAGCGTGATGTGAATCCGAGAGTGAAAGATCGTCATCGCAAACCATTTCCCCTCATGGATGCCAAGCCTCGTGATCTACACTGCTACATGCTAAACCCCCTCACTCCTCAACCAATCTCACCTCACTCGACTTGCGATGAACCATTACTCTCTTATACTCAACTCTTCCAATGGGGAGTGGATACGAAAGTGGATGTAGCAGCCGCTCAATGGGACCCAATAGGCAGATGGCATGTTATAGTAACTACACATGCGTAGGCGAGCTAGCGTACGTAAATACGAGAAATGGAATGGCTTGGCAACAGCCAACCTATCCCGACCATATGGCACGATGACCGGGGTGCAATTCGCAACATAGCATGCTATTGGGAGCCGAGAGTGATGGAGAAAATCAAGTTTATTCTATCTAATGCAATCAGTCTTACGACTGCAACTACCTGGTATCGTCATCGGAAAGGAGTGCGCTGTTTGTCGTGACCACCGGCCGATGAATCGAAAACGCCGCCTGTCCGTAAGTCCCCCCACCGTAGTCCCTCGTCATTAACCCTCATGAGTTTTTGCGTCCCAATATACCGATGCGTCATAAAATTCGTTTCAAGGTCTTTCAGGAATGAAAGACCTATTTTAATGAGTGATTAGAATTATGAAGTAAACCTCCCGCTGTTCACAGCTGACGGTGTGAATCTCAATATCCCCCCTCTGCTTCACACACAATCATCCCCTCTCTCCATTTCCTCATCTCCCCGTAACTCTTTCTTCACGATCCACTCAGAGCGCCAGGGCAACGATACCGGCAGCGATCAAAGCGCCCACCGGACCCACCTTCGCGGCCGCACCCGTAGGAACGGTTACGGGGCCAGTGGTGCTGGGGGTGGAGCCGGGAGTGGTGCTCGGGCCCGGATATGAGCTGGTTGGAGCGACAGTGACAAACGTCGTCGAGTTGCCGGGGTAAGTAGTCGTGTAGATGGGGTATGTCAGAGGGTAACTAGACGTCACCGTGGAGATGGAAGTAGGATAAGTGGGAGTCTCCGTCGGGTAGGTGGGAGTCTCCGTGGGATACGTAGGTGTCTCTGTTGGGTATGTAGGCGTCTCCGTGGGATAGGTGGGAGTCTCAGTGGGATACGTTGGCGTCTCCGTAGGGTAGGTGGGTGTTTCCGTGGGATAAGAAGAAGGTGTGTAGGTAGGGTACGACACCGTGGGGTAAGAAGTGGGATAATAGGTAGGGGTTTCAGTTGGGTAAGTAGGAGTTTCTACCGGGTAGCTGGACGTCGGGTAGGTAGGAGTCTCTACTGGGTAGCTGGATGTCGGGTAAGTGGGAGTCTCTACTGGGTAGCTGGACGTCGGATAAGTAGGAGTCTCAGTGGGATAAGTTGGCGTCTCCGTAGGATAAGTGGGCGTCTCCGTAGGATAAGTGGGCGTCTCAGTAGGGTAGGTTGGCGTCTCCGTAGGATAGGTAGGAGTTTCTACGGGGTAGCTGGACGTTGGATATGTTGGAGTTTCCGTAGGGTAGGTAGGCGTCTCCGTGGGATATGTTGGTGTCTCCGTAGGGTAAGTAGGAGTTTCAACAGGATACGAAGGCGAGGAAACTGGGTAGTCGGCGTTGACGGTTGCAAACAGCGCAACGGCTGGGGCCAACGTCTGGGTGAACTTCATGATGACTGACTGACTCCTTTGCAGGACGATTAAGATTAATAGTAATAGGTAGTTGTGCTTTCCAGGCGAGGACCGAAGCGAGTGGTCGGAGTGTTTATGAACGATTGCGATGTCGACGAACTACGACAGACGAATTGGATAGCGACTGTGAGGAACGATTATATACTAGATGTGAGGAAGTGATCTGACTTTCAAAAACACGAGTTCCTGCTCGGCCGGCCTATATACTTATTTTCAAGAGGGGCTGGTAACCCAACTCGATGGTAGGTAGGTAGGTTGTGGCGAGATAGCCATCCATCCATCCACCCTTGGCTTAGATCTCAATGATCCATGGCGACCCTCTTCTGACCCTCTGTTTCTAGGGCAATGGATGGCGCATGCAGCCGAGACAGATCCGACAAAGCCACCCCGGTTACTCAACCTCGACTCACCACGATCGTGGTTGCATCCTGTTGTGGCAATGGGTTCACTCAGATCAAGCCAAGGAACCAAAAGCTCTCGCTCCTGTAACACTACAGAACCAAACCCTGCACAGAAGAAGCATTACCATCTCGGGGATCTTCGACATAGGACCCCAATGTACTGTACAGTAGGGACCATGAGAGGTGCCAACTATGTTAGCCAACGTTGCATCAGCAGCGTGACTTCTTGCGTTGCTGAGTGAATACCTAACCTAACCCAAGTAGGAGTGAATGGGCGGGCCAATGAGGTGGACTCCATGATAATACGAGACCACGGCTTACCGAACTTGTGGTTTTCTGGGAGGTTGGCAAGCTGGCGAGGTTGGCGAGTTGGGCGGAAGATGGAAGATAGTCATGGACGATGATCTTGCGGGGCAGAACAGACCATCGTTGGTAGCACGTTGACAGGGCTGCAACGGGCAGAACAAGGGAACAACCGACGCGAGCAGGCGTTGGGGCCTCGTTGGCGTTAGCTGCAATGGGACCCAGGCGAGTCCAATTGGATCGGGATAACGTCATGTTAGGCTATCGACTTTCGGTTTTGGGTCTAGGGCGGGAGCTGAGAGGCGGAAGGATTCAGTCAAGCCTATGCTGTTCTGTGCTGGCCAAAGGCTCTTGGCCGCTTTCGGGGTCAGATACAACGCCGCCACCGAAAAGTGCCGAGTTCCAAACCTCGTGTTGCCCTGACGATGTCTTGGCCCCGAAAAGGTATTGGCGCCGTGACCCGATCGGTTCGAGTACGTCATTGGATGGGCCGATCCGCCAGAAAAAAAAAAGAAAAAAAAAATCATGGGTCATCTAATAGGCCAATCAATAAAAGCGATAATTGCGTTTCCCGAAGGTTGGAGAGGTGCGCCGTTTGTGACCGGATAGAGGCACAAGCGGGATGTTGGGAGCATCCTCTTCAACATACCTATGCCAGGTAGGTTGCGTCGAAGTTCAAATATGTATTTACTACATATAATGCATTTATGAACGAACATCCTCGTTGCCTGGAGGTCAGGTAACTAACTAAGTGGAACTGCGCTGATTGTTACCGAGGTAGGTATGCTCGACGAACCCGAAATCCTGTTCTGAATACGATCTTAAGAACGAGATCTAACTTCTGATCTAACTAACCTCGACTACCAAATCTACCCGTACGACATCTAATTTTAACCACGTTTCGTAAACATTGTTTCTAAATCATGTTCAAAAGGGAAACAGAACACGAACTGTATCAGTCGGGCTGCCACAGAGCCATCAGTGACTAACTAATTCTCTCCTCCGACACCTTTCACGAGAACTCTAGTATTCCACGCTGACTCTTTTACGTTCGATTAGAAAGGTGTGGTTCTCGAAATGGGAAGCGTTCTCGGCTTCGAAGCTGCATTTAACGCATCGGTTGCCGTAGTGGCATCTAGAACAACCCATGACTACTTCCGAAGCAGCTCCTTCGTATACTTGAACCCTTCCAACTGCTTATTAAGTTGGCTTGTTATGAGATGTTTTGTTCACGATCTTCACCGTCTTGAAGACCACCTGCAAGTTTGAACAGGCTCCTTTTGTCATTGCCAGTCTGCTCGTCACACACAACTTGTTCACCTAGGCTTTTAGGAATTGTTGTTTGTCTCAGTCCGTGTCCAGAGTTTAGGCCATTTTGGTCGTTGCGTTGCGATCGGTGATGAATTAGGCGCCACCTACCTACTAGTTAGCGATACGATCAGCCACATGAGCCACAATGGATACAAGATCTACTGATAGGTACACGTTTCGGTCGGAACGCCAAAACTTGATTTGCCCACACGCTCCATGACTCCCCGATCTCTCTATTACCCAACATAATACCTATGAGGTATTTTAGGCGAGCCAGATTGTCCCCAATCAGATACGTCAAAATTTGGTACATCAATGGAGGTCTCCATCCAGCCGAGCCAGCTATCAAGTTACGTTAGGGCTTCCACGGAAACTAGTTTCTGTCACAAGTGCCAGCAGAAACGCAATGAGGTAGCCGAGGTCTAGCACGCCACTCTGCTCACTTGTTGGCAGCCCCCAATTATGCTGTGCTGACTGCGAGCTGATGATTATTGGGGGTTCGTTACTGCCGAGCCAAGATGCCCATTGGAGGCAATAACTACTCCACTCCAAGATGCCGCTATAGGATTCTGTGAGCTCTACCTAAGTATCTAACTACACGCTTCTAGCGACGTCCTTCGCCTCCGATTGCTATCCGCGCAATCAAGTACCCACGGGGCAGGTTACAGGGGCCTTAATTGTAAAGGCCCGCAATGTCAATTGGGAGACGAAATAGTGAAGAAATTTCCGTCGCCTGTGACGTCGCCTACCTATTTGCTGAGTGTGCACGCATCTACCTACTCAGCTACTCTGTCAGACGGCAATAAGCACATTCACCATTCATCTTCTTCGTCGCACTTCACAATGCATCGAGTAGTTGTGAAGGCTTTTCTCCCAATTCAGCTGGACAGTAATCCTATCTCAGCCACTAACAGAGATGCTTATAGTAGAAGAAGAAAAAATACAACTCGGACACGCACATCAGTTCTCCCAAGCCACAAGTGAAGTCAAAGGCAAAAAAAAAAAAAAAAAAAAAGTCTGCCTAGATGGATTGATCGTACACTCTAGGACTTCAAGTTATCCATCACATTTGCCTACAAAGACATTAGACATTGTGCGACCAGTCCAGCGGCGTTTGCCTTTTGCTCCGATCACTGAAAGTCAGTCAAGTCAGTGGCCATGCAGATATGCAAGGCACCAAGGTCTAGACAATGGATCTGACCGCAACCGACCAGACTCTGGTTGGCCGGAGCTGTCCCGTTCCTGTCAGGCACCAGGCACAAGGGACACAACATCATCAACGCTGGCCAATCGGAGTGTATAGCACTTACACAGCATAAGATACCTCCACCTCCTGGTTGGCTGTTAGTTGTTCTCTTCCTCCCCTCCCTTATTTAGCACACCTGAATGAATGGGATGAGGGAAGAAAAAAAATTTGTGTTGCACGAATGGATCCCAGGTCAGATCCTTCCCGCTCTTCCGGATCGCGTCAGCCTTACAACGCACACACACCAACCTATTCTTGTGAACTCAATAAGTGAACCGCCCTATCTGCAAAGAGGTATCAAGTTTTTGAAACGGCTGTTTATTCATCTCAAAGACCATATGGCCCTTCAGAACTCCCTTTGTCCTCCCATAGGCGCGTTTGTGATAATACAGATGGAGGTGTGCCAGGGGTTCCTTGCGTACACGCGTGTGGCGTCCTGGTCAAAGTGATGGACGACTAACTAGCGGCCCGGGCTGCGTGTCAAAACCTGCTCCGACGTAGGCCATCTTGTTGTATGGCGCCTTGATAGCTTGTAGCTTACTTACGTTATACGCCCACAGGCCGCCCCTTCTGGGCCTGGCAGATAGATCGGGCATTTTACCCCTTGCGATTAAGTTGGCAACTCGGCAGGTACTGTACCTGCATCTCGACTTCGCATACATGGCATGGGTGTTGGCACCAACCAACCAATGTGGCATGGTCACATCCCGTCTGTCCCCGGCATATTCTTCTTCTTTTTCTTCTTTCTCTTGTGATCCATCGTATATAAGAGCTCGTCGTCCTTGCACGATATCTTGGTAAGTTTCACAACCCCTCCCTCGTTAACACACGGTCAGTCCATTCATTGACTTACGATTCGCTCCTTTGGCTATCTGCAGCTACCGTTCCTTTTTTTTATTTTTTTTATTCTTTCAACAGTGATAACACATTCCTTGATCATCGGGCTTTGCTATTGATCTAGCTGTTTGCCGTGCTCTCCTTCTTCGACATCACAACTATCACTATACAGCAGTCTTTACAACGACATCTCCACCCAAGGAACAACAGCACATAGCCACCTAGCTCTAGCCATTCTTGTCATTCTCTATCGTTTACAATCACCATGCGTTTCTCGCAACAGTTGACTGCTTTGGCTGCTACCACCGCGGCCACCTTGGCCAGCGCCAACTCCATTACATTCGTGAACCAAGACGCTACTCAACGCACCATTATTTTCACTCCCAACGCCGGGCTTCAACAGATCGAGCCTGTTGTCATCGCCGGGCTCGACCAGACCAAGGTCAACTTCCCCGACGGCTGGATCGGCAACGCCTACTCCGTCTCTGATGGTGCACCCAATGTCCCGGGCATGCTAGCCGAGTAAGTCATATCATCCATCATCACCACCACCACTACGAAAGCCGTGACCCGTGCTCACTTTTCCAAGGGTTACGTTCCAAGGCTGGCAAGGTCTCACCTACTTCGACGTGTCCGCCATTGTGAACCCTAATGACCACGATGGTGTTAAAGAGCTGTACCCAACCAGTGAGCAGAGCATAGAGGAGAAGCAGCTGATTTCCGGTTGCGCCATCTTTCCTTGCTCCAAGGCATACTACCATCCTGACGACGTCCAAACCGTCACTACCTCGGCGGAGGATCTCATCTGCACCCTTGGCAACCCTCCCAGCAACGTGGTCGCTCGTGATGTCGAGGTAGAGCTCGTCGCCCGCAAATTCGTCTTGGGCAAATTCTAAAAAGGTGAAGCGAGCACTTCACCCCTCCGCCATTCTGCCATCCGGCACTAAGACGAATGTATCGCGCTGGGCGCTCAGTACGATGAACGACAGACACGACGAAGATACCCACATCCTTTTTCTTTTTCTTTTTTTTCTTCCTCTTCTTCTTCGGCCTTGACGGTGCCCATGCTCTGTGGCCCGCAAAGGCAGCGCTTAGCGCCTGTTCAGGATAGAGACTTCTCTTACGTGGACGTGGACCCGGGACGAGGTAGTGGCCGGCAGAGGAACCTGTTGACTCTCTCTCCCCTTCCCAATGAGTGATCGCGGTGCGATTCGCCGCCACCACGTATGGCAATGTGCGATTCCGAGAATCGTGCTCGGAACGGGAAAATTGTAGTTGCCGCCAAGGCCTCATACCACTCCAAATCTCCCCATCCCCCGTCGGCATGCACCACGTTATTTCTTGCATTCGCTAGTTCAAACCATTCGATGGCTTCGATTCATGTACATACTTTTAGAGGGGTGGTCGGGGCGCTTTGGGGGCATTATTATCTTTACAGGTATCATCAGCTTTACCTTTTTTTTCCCTCCGAATGACACGCCAAAACCACCTTATCGTCGTACGACATCATGATTTGTGACAAAAGGACCAAGCGTGCAGTAGTGCATCTTCACACCCGTCACGCCTTCGCTAGCTAGGTATCTCCCGAGCACAGATGCTCAACAGTTGAGTGCCCAAGTTGACACGATAATTCTCTGCATAGCACAGCCCGTAGAATCCTCCATCCTCCTCGCCATCCTGATCCCTAATCCTGCAATTCTGCTCCTCTTCGTTGGTGTTTTGGACCCCGGGCGCCACGCGCGACGTCGAAGTGCGGCCCCTCTTCGCTGTTGCTACCCGCCGCTAAGCCATCTTGGCTCTTGGATCCCACGATGCGATGCAAGCAAGACACGCATGCATTTATCAAGCAAAAATAGCAACCCCTCCTCTTCCATTCTCCACTCATTTCTTAGCTGAGCATTTAAGTATATGTAGGTTAGTTTAGTTTGAACTAGTCGAGTATAGCTGCTGGGAATATCCGTCGAGACTATAAATAAGCATTGTAGATCTGCCTATTTCACCCCCATTTCCTGTTAGAGAAACGTATTTCAATTAGTATACGATCCCGGTCGCAATATTGGGTATGTATTCATTCTGTTTCAAGAAACAGAAACGGCCTCCAGGAGCGCGCATCCATACCCTAACTTGGAACCCTGGTTAGCAGGCTCCGACCCCGAGCCCAAAGCCACGTAGGACACGCGCGTCCCACGACACGTCGAGGTGACGAAGCGTGTAAAAAGCAAACCCAACCAAATGCACCACCAATCAGTCCGGCGCCTGCGCCTGCGCGTATGACATCTTTATCGCGAACAGCCACGGACAACATAAAAAGCCAGCGCATCCACCACGGGGAAGAAAAAATGTGTTACGCAAGCATAACACACGCCACGAAGTTTTCGTCGGATGTGACGAGCTACAAGAAGGGGACGCCACGAAGCCGGACAACCACTCAACCAGGTGAAATTTGATGCCCAGGTTTACCTTACCAAATAGACGATAGGAATGTTTAGATGATTTAGAGATGCATAAAAGTTCTCGGGCCGACTAGGTAGATGAACTCGGGGAAAAGGCACGGGTGAGGGCGAATGGCATCCATTCGTCCTCTAACCATCGCGGTGCCGGCAGCCGTGTGCCGTTCATTGTATCACCTATTACCATTGATGCGATCCATCCATCGGTTTGTGAAGAGGCCGGAACCGTGGCTGGCAGTGGTTCTCGGTGGTTCTTGTGAAAGGTCATTGGGTTTCGGCTCGGGCTGGATAAATCCACACCAAAAGCGAGATTGAAGAACGGGAATGAGAGGGCAAGTTCATTCATCCGGCATGTAGATGTATAGATATATAAGAAGAAAAAGAAAGAAACCGACTACCGATCTCGAAAGCTCGGCATGTGTCAGGCTCTCGCGATACCTACAGCTGCATACCGCTTCCCTAGAGTGACAGAACAAAGAAGGCATTTTGTATATAGATCCCTAGCCTCTAAATATAGTAGTTGGAGCTCCTTGTGCGACAACAGGTATTCGAGACTTACCCCTAACGTTGTCATCAGTATTCAGAGGTCGTGGCAGAATGCAAGCCGTCACCTTGTCCATTGGTTAGGCATAATTCCCTATCTAGCCCATGAGTTCATCCCATGTTGCCCTTAATCCATATGTGAGACTTTATCATATGAACGCCGGTGGCTGGAGTTCTTCCTAGTTTGCGATCCCAAAAATTAAGCTTCCAACTCTACCACGTCGGCTTCTAGCAGTGTCGGGGTCTGCAACATCTGGATCTGCTGACTCGATCTTGGCCTCGGTACTCCAGGCTCACCTGGGAAGCTGCTGTGAAAGACACGAGGATGCCTTCGACAGAACGGACTTTGTCCCATGCCTCATCATACTCCGTGGCTGGGTGTGACGTACATTGGTGGATGGCAGTTCTAGATGTGAAGCGTTGACGATGTTGTTGCAAGGACTTGACCAGCGACATACAGGCGTCAAGAGAGCCGTATTTTCCCACCAACGCTACAGTCACGCCTTCGAGGTGCTCCTGCGGCTCTACGAGATTTTTCTGCGACTCCTATATATGCTCGACCTTCTCAGCTTTTCTTTGGAAACACGCTAGATTAAGAACTCTTGACGTTAAATGGATTAACCCCTGTTTTTCTAAGGTAATAGGGACGAGGTATGTTGATGACACGTCAAGCATAGCGATGACCTGGTCTAAATCGACATGGCAATAATTCGCACCTTTTTTAATCACTGAGTAATGTAGCCAGTCCTGACATCGGCATGCGATCTGACGGAGATTAGTTCCTGTGCATCCAGCCACGCGAAAGAACAACCTACCAGATCCGGACGCCGCGTACGGCTCGGACGATTTGCTGGGTCGGCTTCGTTTTCTGCTTGTCGTGAACAACAAAATGAATAAAGCATGTGTATGCAGGTAGTTCACTTTTCCTGTTCTGCTTTTTAGTTGTCTTAAGGCTTCGACAAACTGCCCGTTCTCGATGTCACCAACGGTGCCGCCAAGCTCAATGGCCTACCTCCAGTTACCACTATGTGCTTCGTCGCGACGGCGAAAGACAGTAAGAAAACTGAAACGGAAGAAGGAGTATGGAACCCTTGGTGAATAGAGACGGTTGCCCGGCATTGTCGTTGTCTCTATCACAAATCCCACTGTAATTAGCTGTGTACGTACGTCGCCCACCGGACAATACCTTGAGCAATTTATTAGCCTGAGAAGTCATTGCGGCAGGCACTGGATGCTACTCAATATATGTGACGAGCACGCACAGCGGTATGCTGCAGACTTCATCGGACGGTTCAAGCATTGCGTAACGGAGGAGATAAAGCAGAAAGGACAAATGGTGCTATATTGATAAGCATCCCACACTAGCAAATACCAGTAACATCAATAAGTCATCGCGTGATTACGTAAAACAGCAGATATTCCAATAAATTTTGAAGAGAAATCAAATATGAGTTTAACAAAGAACTCAATGATGAAGTTCCTAAAAGAAAAACCGAGGTGGGTGGCGAAATCTGTACAATAATCCCTTACTCCTAAGCTTCTCACGTGAATTTGACCCTGAGGTCGTAATCCACGTAAGAAAACACACTGAAATGACAAAGACTCTGGGCAATCGGCACGATAGTCTGGCATCAGGGAAACAGGAAGGGGCGCGGTTTGCTACTACGTGATCACCCGATTTATTATTAATTTCACTGATCTTTGGCAGTCTTGTCATGCCCATAATAACTCCTCGACTTGAGGTTTAGGGTTATGTGTGCGGGCTTATCCGTGGCCGTTTCAGTAGAATGACTCTAATAGCAGTAAGGCGTATCGACGACAAGACTGCCACGATTCTGGGCACCTGGAATATTTATCTGCAAGTGTTGTAAAGCATGAATATTCTTTTGTGTCATTAAAAAGGTCAGACACTGATTGTATACGGCCCTGATAAGAGAAAGGTGGCCCGAACGACGTAGTTCTATTTGCGTCGTATAGCACATGGTGCCAATAGATTTCCTTATTCTAGTTATACGTAATGCGTTTCAATACAATAGTAGTAATGCCTTTTATCCTTCGCTATTCCCCATTGACAAAAGGACCGCCGTTGGCCGCGCAGTTGTCGTCACGGTTTGGCTTGAGTCTGGACTCATGTGGTGTACTTTCTCCTAGGACGCAGGACCGAGCCTGCCTAATGACACGCCAGATCGAAGCCTGTATGAGTACCCGTTGTAGGCCTGATAGATGAAGACTAGTAGACTAGGTGGTGTAGATGCAAACGCCCACCTACACATAATAGAGCAGGAAATAGACGCCAATGTAGATCTACGCTCCATCATGTGTTATCAATAATATATCTACTTTGGTGACTATGGAGTTGGCCTTAGCTGATGGGGTGAGCGTGTTTACGTATCCTATATTACTATCAACTTCGACATGAAGCTGTCGCTAGCGTCTAAGAAAGCCGTTCAGTCGTTCATCATTATCACGACGAATATATTATATAAGAATATGTTATGTTAAACATATGAAGCTTTGATGTAAAACTTAAAAATCTCTTTTTTTTCCTTTTATTAACTCCATTATAATGGAGAGAGGTGTCTTGTGATTGTGAGGATGATCATCATGGTCCGAGCTATCCGCGTTTAATACGACCTGTTGGATTTACCAACAGAAGATGCGCCTCAGACTAGGCAAAAGAGGATCGATCCTGAAGATGCTGCTTCTACATATACTGTCCTAACAAATACCGTCGTGAGCTATCTAGTACATGTAGATTGGTTGAGAATAACGTAACACCACGACCTTTCTTTCCTTTCTCAACACCGTCAAGAGCTGTAACTGTAATGCTTGCGGGTCGGCTGTGCCCTTAGCCGCTGCCCCACAATTCACAGTACCTAGCAAGGTGATGTAAAAATTAAACACCAAGCTAATTCACAGTAGTGGGTGGAAGATTTCTTATTTATTCTTTACATCACTTGCCGAAGCAGCAAGGTACCCACTGACATGACACCCCCGACACCCCCCGCGCCCATTTATGAATAAGGCATCTAATCCATGTCAGCACTAGACTAAACCTCCGGCCGATTCCTCGTGCTTCTACAACCAACAAACTCCCCAGAGTGCCATCAGCGCTTCTGATGTCGTATTTCCTTAGAAAATTACAGCGTTTACAGCTCTGTCGGCAGCAGCAGCAGCAGCAGTAGCAGAAGCAGCAACCGTCGTCATCATGAGTTTCAGCGGCCTTCTTGCGCAGCTCGACGATGGGCTGAGCTCTCTCGTCGGCCAATGGAACGTCTATTCGACCGCCGTCGTGACCCTCCTGGTGCTCCTCACCACGTACTCGATTACGAGCCGCGTGGAACCCGAAATCCATCCCATGCTCCTGGCCCGTCAGGGCCATGGCTCACCGGTTCGCCAGCAGGGGGAGTCCCCCATCTACCGTTCCAACGCGGCGCCTCACAGCATGCCCCTCAACAGCGGCCTGAATGTCAAGGAGCCCGGCGCTTCCAAGTGGGCCCAGGGCCGCGATGGAGACTTGAGGGATATCTGGCGGAAGGCTGTCGCAGGGCGATCGGAGGGCGAGGGCCCCGCGGAGGAGGGCAAAGGCCATTTCTTCACCGTCTTAGGCACCGAGAAGGTTGTCGAGCACAAGCTTGGTATAACTCATCTACACAGGCAGACGCCTTTTTAAATTCTTTTTTTTTATTCTTCTCCAACCCATGCTGACCTCGTCTAGGGGACATAACTCGGCAGATCAACTTGATCGGGCAATACATCTCCTCTCAGGGCGGAGGCAAGGTGGCCATCTATCTGCCCAACTCTGTCGAGTACGTTGCCACGCTCTTTGCTTGTAGTTTCTACAACGCGACTGCGATCCTGCTGCCGTACGATCAGTCGGATGCATCCGTCATCTCGATGCTTCGGCAGTCCGGCGCCGACACCGTTGTCACGTGCCCCGGCACGTTCCCCTTCGATAGCGTCGTCAAGAGCTATCCCGCCCTGCGACAGTTGATCTGGGTCGTCGACGAGGGCAGCAAGCATCTCGACTGGAACGAGGTTCCGAAAGGCATGGGCGGCAAGGTCAACGTGTCTACGTGGCAGGACATCCTGAACGATCATCCGCAAGATGCGGGCACCGAGCTCCCCTCATCCGATCACCAGGCTGCCGCGCCCGATGTCATCACCTTCTGGCCGTCCGAGGCCGATTCGGCGGAGGAGGAGATGGCGCGCTTTACGCAAGGCAACCTCGTATCCGCCGTCTCCGCTCAGCTCGTCGCCATCCCCACCAAGGAGCGGTTTTCGCCGGCCGATCTCTTCTTGCCCGCGGCATCGCTGTCCTCCTCGTACACGCTCGTCCTGACCCTCGTGGCCATCTACAGCAACGCGTCCGTCGCCTTCAACTCGGTCGCGGGCACGTCGACGGACCTAGCTCTCGCCACCCAAGGCGTGGCTCCGACGATCATCGTCGCAACGCCGGAGACGCTGGCAAAGACGCATTCCGAGACCAAAGGCAAGATCACGTCCGCCCTCGCCTCGCTGTCCCACTGGGTCCAGACCCGCAGCCTCGTGCAGAACGGCGTCATGCCCATGGCATCGTTCCTCGCCTCGTACAACGACGCCCTGCGTCCGCGTCTCGGAACCAAGCCCGGCAAGCTTCGGCTGATTTACGTTGCACATCCCGCCACTAGCAGCAGCACGCCGCTGCTCTCCGAACTCACGCTCTCCGATCTGCGAGTCTTCACCGGCGCACGTGTGATTTATGCTCTCGCTGCCGCGCCGTGCGCGGGCGCTGTCGCGCAGACGCAGTTCCACGACTACCGCGTCTCAGGGGACGGCAAGGGCTCTCATTTCGGCCCACCTGTCAGCAGCACCGAGATACTGCTGCGTGATAGCGGGCCTCATAAGATTACAGACGACAACTACACGGGCGGCGTCGTCGTCCGGGGCCCAGCCATCATAGGTGGCGAGGCCGCGCTGGGTTTGGTGGCCACGATTCGTGATGATAATACGATTGCCGTTGTCTAAATCGCTACTCTTTTGTATACTTAGAAACGAAGTGCGATCGCGACTCTCTTGTCATGGAGGTGATATACGTAGCTGAGCGACAGGGAGCGAAAGACAAGGCTGGGTACCTGACGATAGAATGAATATGAGAGGATATGATTGCTGCGGCGGGTATGAATGGATTCGATCGGGGAGGTTTGCCCACGGACGAATAACCATGTTCGTACTTTTATGATGACATAGACCAAGTTTCAACCTCTTCTCAGAATGATCCTCATAAAACAAAGATGTCTCAGGTGAGCAGTGCGTGACGTGCTTAGTTAGTATAAGTAGTGTCTGTCTGAATACTTTTGAAGTTCTCTTGCCATTACCATCGTATGTACTTGAACCAGCTATACACAATACGCACAGAAAATTGTTCAGGTCCTTTGTAAACACCACTCAAACGCCGCCACTCAATTCATAAATCGTATCTCTCTCTTTTTCTTCCTTTCCCCCCCCCTTTCTCCCCCTTTTCTCTCTCTCTCTCACGCGCGGGCCCCACCTCGTTACACGTGAGCATTCGTTTCCCTATATGCGGGCGTGTTTCACTGTTACGCGCCGTTTCGATAGACCTGCGCGCCCTGATTCCGAAACATGATCGTGTCCCTCCTTTGGAGGATCATGAGTGCGCGGTTGAGGCTCTGCTCGCTGAAGCCCTTGCCCTCGACCATCTCACGGCGGAGCGACGCGAGACTGGTGCTCCAGCCGATGGGCAGACGCCGCCTGAGCTCGGCCTCGACGCGCGACACCTCCTCGTTCAGCTCGCGGCTGCCCTGGTTCGAGCCCTGGTTCACCGCGTCCATGGTACTGCACAGGAACAGCCGGATCGCCTCGTCGACGTGCTGCTCCGTCGCGATCGGGGAGAGGGTCAGTTTCGCTAGTGCCTCCGTGATGCGCACAATCGCTTCCAATTGTCGTACCGTGATGGGGATGCTGGACCGGCTGTTCGCTTCCATCTCTGAGGCGTGCACTTGCTTACGGATCGACACGAAGTGCGAGGACAGCTTCTCCGCTGCTTCGGGCGAGAGGCGGGGGGCGCAGCGTCTGGGGTATCTTGTCAGTTTTCTCTCTCTCTCTTTCTTTGTTTCTTTTCTTATTTTCTTCTTTACTCAACGTAGAGAGGGGGAAACCCATGTCCACTTACGATTTGCAGTAGGATAGATACCGCCTCATTGTCTCCACTGGCACCTCGCCTTCGACCTGCTCCTCGAGACCACGCCCGCCCATATGAATACCCATGACGTGTTTCGCGATGCGCTCGTCCTTGTCACGCGTATGCTCGTCTTTGACGATGAAGATCATGTCGAAACGCGACAGGATGGTCGTCTGGAAATCAATGTTCTCGCCAGGCGTCTTCATGTCGTCGTAACGGCCGAAGATGGGGTTAGCGGCCGCCAGAACCGACGTTCGCGCGTTGAGGATCGTGGTGATGCCTGCCTTGGCGATCGAGATTGTCTGCTGCTCCATGGCTTCGTGGATGGCGACTCGGTCCTCGTCCCGCATCTTGTCAAACTCGTCGATGCACACGACCCCGCCGTCCGCGAGCACCATGGCACCGCCCTCCAAGTAGAATTCTCTCGTGGACTGATCGCGTTGCACGGATGCGGTCAGACCAGCCGCCGACGAACCCTTGCCAGAAGTGTAGATGGAGATGGGCGCGGCCTTCTCCACAAACTTCAACAACTGCGATTTGGCCGTACCCGGGTCACCGAGGAGTAACACGTTGATGTCGCCTCGGAGTTTCATGCCGTCTGGCAAGATCTTCTTGGACCCGCCGAGGAGCAAGCATAAGATGGCTTTCTTGATGTCCCTATTTCCGTAGATCGAGGGGGCGATGCAATCGGCCATGACGTTGTAGAGGTCAGGCCGTCTGCTGAGCTCGAGGAACTCTTGCTCTTCCTCCTCGGAGAAGACAGCATTGCCCTTTGCGGTCGAATCTACGTCTGTCTGGATCCCGACAGCGCGGAGGTAAGGGGTTCGAATGGCTACGGCGCCGCCCGAGTTCTTGGATCCTTTGCTTTGGTAGATGGAGAAGATACCCATGACCGTGCAGCGGGACCCCGGGACGACTCTATTGGTCAGGTAGCGGTCTGCCGAGATCAGGACGTGCCTGGGGAGCTCTCCGACGGGGACTTGGTCGGGCGCCTCCTGGAGCTTGATGATCTGTTGGTCGACGAAGCGGGACTTTTCGTGAATGACAAAGTAGGGGTCGAGAGGACATTTCTCGGCGGGGTCGTTGGGGGCGCGCTGCCGGCCGCACTGGCGCGGTAGCGTGACGCCGGTGAAGCCGCCGAGGATGGGAATCGCCTGGGTGTGCAGGCAGCTCCGGCACTGGACGTTCAGCTCGGTGGCCTTGGAAGACATGACAGACGCCCCAATCACGATGCCCGACACCCTAACGAGGCGCGCGATGGTCTCCGAGTCCAGGTTCCGTATCGACACATCTTCGGCGGTGCTGTGCAGGAGGAGCTGGTGTTCTGGGATCTCGGCGGTGGGGTTGTGAGGAAATACGATCCTGTGCGTGCACTTTCGCAGCGCGTTCTCAAACTACACGCACGCACGCACTTCATGGTCAGACTCGACGTGCGGCCCCGCACTGGACAAGGGGGAAGGGGAGGGGAGGGGAGGGGAGGGGGAAGCGGGTGTCTTCGACGTACCAGAGGGATTATCTCTGCCGGCTCTGTCACGAGACGGTGTGCGAGCTCCTCGTTGTACTTGATGAGGTCCGTGATGTTGACGTCGCAATAGAACTTCTTGAGCAAGGCATTCTCGCGCAGCTGGTCTCTGTAGACGAAGATGTTGTCGTGTCTGAACTGCAGGACGAAGTGGATGAGCTGTTCTTGTAGCTGCAGCCGGCTGTCCTCGTTCGGGCCCGCGCTGTTTTGGAACACGGAAACCGAGTAGACCGATTGGCGATCCATCTTGCCGCCGGTCTCTTGTCACGAAGCAGCGAAAGAGTAGTCACAGGCCCTAGCTGTCGAGAATCAATCTCAGCAGGACAGAAAACGGTGGCGGAGATGGAGGCGGGATCGAAGACAAATGTCCAGGATCGGATTGTGTGGAATTGAGGGGGGCTTCCAACTTGTGAGGTTGTGCATAAGACTTTCATAAACGATGGTGCGTGCTTGGGTCGGAACCTCAGAAATACGCGGGTGGGACGCGTTTGATATCCAAAGCAAGCGCGTTTGAGTATAGTGGTTGCATTACGCTAGACCTTATTTAGATAAAGACCCACTTGAAGTTCAAGCTTGTCACGTGCTTTAACAGGTAAGTCGAGTCAAGCTACCTTGCCCGAGTCTTGTGATCCACTTATCTACTTCGTATACTACCAGGTAAGCCTTCTACGACAAGACATTCATCATATATTCACGAATAAGCCAGCCCGATCACTTTTCACTCCAAAGTTGATTATTACTACCTGTCGTTCTTATATGTATACCTAAGTTTGGCCCAGTGAGTGGTTCTCACCCAGCCAGCTTACTTAGGTATACAGGCATACACACGGACGGACGTACAGATATTGAACCTGGCTCGAGTTCGACCTCCTTATTATTGCGCTCCGGGGCTTTCCTGCAGTCAAGACGCCTCCTGTTGTGCCGCTATGATTCCTCGGTAGCCCCCTCCCCCCTCCCCCTCAGCGAGCCTCCTTCTCGATCAGTCGATCGATCGGCCTCTTCCCACGAGCGCCGCCTGTCCCCCGCGCGCCATGTTCTCCAACGCCGCCGCCCGCAAGTCTGTGGACAGCCTCTCGCCCTGGTCTCCGACATCCCCCACCGAGTTTGCCTTCCACCACCGCCAATCCGCGACCTCCCAACCCAGAAACCGCCGAGGCTCGACCGCGAGCTCGATCCATTCCATCGGCGGCCAGCTCGACACGTCGTCATCGGCGTCGGGCGCCTGGTCTCACGCCGTCCTCGAGACGGGCCAGAACGCCATATCCACCCTGCTCCAGCCCCCGATCGTCCGGACTGGCTTGCAACCCCATGCCGCGGCGCCGGCATCTAGCACGCACAAACCTCCCACCGCCAAGGACATCCCGCCCGTCACCCTGACCAACGTACCACACGTCGATGCTTCCGAGTTCAGGCCCTACCTCACCGAAGTCGGCACCCTGTACGACCAGCTACGTCGCATGCGCGAGAGCGACGACGATGGAAACGATCAGGTGTTTCGCCGTGGTAGAGCCGATGAACCTGCCGGGCTCAAAGACGATGGCCATCTACTGCGACCAGGAGCACGCAAGTCGTCCTTCTCTACACGGCCGACGTCGTCGTCTTCTTCTACCCGGTCGGTGTCGCCAATCGATTCCCCTCCCGCGCCGAGGGCCCCGATGCGCAGACGATCCAGCTCAGGATACGGTCGGAAACATGCGCACGGGCCACCACCTCTATCCACCATTCCCAACGTCTACTTTGACGAAGAGTTTCATCTCGAGAATCCCCGAACCTTTGATATCGTGAGCGAGAAATCCGAGGTCATCCCGCCCGCTCCCGGTCCAGCCGCGGACGGGAAGTGGGCAAACGGCAGTACTACTGCCCCGGCACCACGCAAGGCACTGGCTACCAACGCAATCTTGCAAGAGAAGCTCTCCTGGTACATGGACACCGTGGAGATGCACCTCATATCCTCGATATCCACGGCGTCCACCACCTTTTTCACGGCCCTAGGGTCCCTGAAAGAGCTTCACTCGGAAGCCTCGGACTCTGTCGAACAGATCAAGACGCTGCGGAAGGAGTTAGGGTCACTCGATCGCGAGATGGCCACGAGCGGGTTGGAGATAGTACAGAAGCAACGGCGCCGCGAGAATCTGCAGCAGCTGAGTGATGCCGTGAGACAGTTGAAGACCATTGTGGAATCGGTCGCAGCATGCGAGACCCTGGTAGAGGCCGGAGACCTTCAAAGGGCACTGGACCACATGGATCACGTGGAGGACCTGATCGCCGGCCGGGGCACGGCCAGCGCGACCGAGAGAGACGGCTCGAGTCTCCGGCTGCGTGATCTGAGGGACGCGGTAGCGCTTCGGGGAGTCGGTGACGACATTGCCACATTGCGTTTCCGCGTTGGCAAATCGTTCGAATCGCGGTTCCTCGAGATTCTCTTGGGGGATCTGCGACGGCACGTCGACGAGCTCTCCATTCAGGAAGTGCTGCTGCGCTGGAGTAGCGCCGCCATGCGATCCCGCGGTAGCCACAGCAGAGATCCATCGGCATTCCCGGCTTATTTGGCCCAGACCGAGGATCTTCGCTCTCAGCTGATGCCTGTGTTGGTCGGTCTCCATCGATCCAGGCACCTCTCCATCGCAATTGCGTCGTACCGGGAAGTCGTGCTGCGGGAAATCCGAAATCTAGTGAAGCGTCCACTGCCGACCTCACATGACGATGATAACGAGTCCATGGTATCAGCCTCGACCGTCAACTCCAAGCGCATGACGCAGCAGGAGAAATCAAGCATTCTCGCACGCAACCTGCGAGCCTTGGACGAGCAAGACGCCGAAGAATTATTTACAAAGATGTACGTCGGCGTGACGGAAACCTTGCGGCGGCTCACCACCCAGGTCAAGGTGCTATTCGACGCGGCAAGCTCGATGGGGGAAGAAGCACCAACGCCCGCGAGCGATCGCTCGCCCTCTCAGCTGAAATCACCGCCCCTCAATAGTGCCAATCGTGATATACAAGAAGACATACACATGACGATGGACATGGCGAACCTGCTGGGCCAGGCCGTCGACGTGTCCCAGGAGAAGATCGTCAAGGTCCTCCGCGTGCGATCAGAGCAGAGCACCCGGTTACCGCTCGTGACCTTTTTGAGATATTTTACGCTCAACCTCTATTTCGCCAACGAATGCGAGTCCATATCTGGAAGGAGCGGCACGTCTCTGAAGACGGTCGTCAATGCTCACATCAAGGATTTCATCCAGTGCCACGGCGATATGGAAAAGCAGAAGCTTGCGCAAGCCATGGAGTCGGATCAGTGGAACGCCAGGGACTTTACGGAAAGCCACAACGTCCTCCTCTGCGACATCCTAGAATGCAGCACGAAAGATAGCACGTCCTGGACGGATGGAAGTCAGATATGGATTCCGCGCTCCGAGTCTGAGAATGATGAGGATGCCATGCCCAACGGACGACCCAGGGCAGAGTCAAACGGAACAACAAAAGAAAAGGTCAGAAGTGCCATCATTGACTCGGAGCCCTTCATATTACCCAACTCTGCCCTCTTGTGCCTCGAGGGCATGACGCGCTTCTTGCATCTCATCACGGGCATTCCGTCGATGGCATCCGACATCTCTGCCTCCCTCGTTGCGTACCTCCAGCTTTTCAATTCACGATGTACCCAGCTCATCCTCGGCGCTGGTGCGACGCGGTCCGCTGGCTTGAAAAATATCACCACCCGGCATCTCGCTCTCGCTTCTCAGGCGCTGGCCTTCATATCCACACTCATTCCGCACGTTCGGGAATTCGTGCGACGGCACGCCGGATCAGGCCCGCACGTCAACAACACGAATGTCGCTGCTCTGATGGGCGAATTTGACAAGGTTAAGCGCCTGTTCCAGGAACACCAGAACAACATATACGACAAGCTAGTTGAGATCATGAGCGGCCGGGCTGCCGCACATGCGAAGACGATCAAGGGAATACACTGGGGCCAGGAAACCGAGTCGAAAGTGAACTTGTACATGGAAACCCTGGTGAAAGAGACGGTAACTCTGCATCGAGTCCTTACCAAACACCTCCCAGAGAGCACAGTGCGATTGATCATGACTCCTGTGTTTGAAAGCTACAAGAATCAAATCGGAAAGACCTTGGAGGCCATTGAGACGAAGACTGCGATTTCAACGAATCGGTAAGTGACACAATGCAGTCTGCTTTGAAGGTGACAAATGACCCTGACCTTGCTCGACAGCATGGAGTCCGATATCAATTATCTTATCGCACGGCTCGGTAAGATTGACGGCTTCGGAGACGCCGGCGATCATCTACTCGACATTGTCAAATCTAAGAAAGCGCAACACACTGCATCTTCTACAACGAGTAGCTCGGAAACGCAAACGCAACCGGCAACGAAGGAGAGTGACCGTACAGATCCTAATCCGGATGACTCCATTAATGACGATACCCCGAAAGCATCGTCAGATAGTAAGTGGGTTAAATTAAGCGATCGAAACTGAAGAGACTCTTTTTACTGTGTATGTGGAATAAGCGATGGAGCGGGTTGGCGTTTTAGAGTGAAATAGATGGCTACGCCATGTATATATATTTGTACGCCATTTGCTATGAATTCAGAATTTTTGACCCAGGTACGATCCACCTAGCAGTGTATAACATATGCCTCGAGAGACGGCAAAAAGGGGTAACGTAGTTCATGAATAATACATCTGGTAACGACACTGTTTATCTTGAATTTTCAAACTTAGAAGCACTACGCTGCTTTCACGGCTACTGCGTTCCATCCGCATTCGCATCATACCTAACTAGGCAAGCAGTTTGCATATACGAGTACCACCTTACGTTAGAACAGTAGCAGTGCTATGTATGTACCGGAACGTCGACACCTCAAGGCCAAAGTCGGATATATAGGGCCATCCTCTGGCAGCCGTACTGTTAGGTATCACTTATAGCACTGCCCGTCAAACGATGAATGGCCTTAGGACCCGGCAAGTGTTCTCTAAAGTTTGAGTAGCGCGGGCAGCGCGCCGGATCGCTCGGCGGGTTGGTAAGTCTGTCAGGTAATGCCGTCCATTGTGGTTGTATTGTTGTAGATATGATGGAGGGGCCGAGTTGCCCTAGCACTGTGGCCACTCTATATATACATAGTGTACCTACAAAGTCATTGTAATTATGAGTGACGTAATGAGTTGCATGAGGCTCTGTGTCGTAAATCCTTGTGTAGTATAATTACCGCGTATCAAGGTATGCCTGATTACCCCTTGCCCTGAAACTATGGAATTATGTTCAAGCTAGGATAAGCCTTGCGTTAAAGAAATCATTACTACTCTAGTCATTTCAGACGGTACGTGGCATTCGCGTCTCCGAATCGCTAACGCCCGAGCCCTGGTCATCTTTGCAGTGACATCCCCTGAGCAATATTGGCCCTGAGATGGCCTTCTGCATATTATATACCATTTGAAATGGCCTCGGGTGGTTTCATACCCCGGAGCCCCAGTCAAGAAGGTAATCTACGATCTCTATCTCTTATGAGAACACCAAAGCTCCGTCGACTCCCAAGACGTCTATCTCACCTATCCCAGTCCTTTTTCGCCCACAGATGAGATCTCCATAGACGAAACCAAGAAGAAAAACAAAAAAAAAATCTGCTATATTCTCCCCTCTGAACGGCCGGCTTTACGACAGACATCGGCCATCTAAAGTCTCGACTGCCGGATATCTCTAGTCAGTTAATGCCTAGATCTGGGCTATCCACGGCAGCCACTGTCTCTTTCTGTGTTTGATAGACAGACTTTAGTCTTTTCATCGCTTTCCGTTTCTTGTTCTCTGCTTTCTGTCTCTATTAACGCAATAAGTTTTGTAAAAATTTGTCAAGAAAAATACTACCTTTTTCACAAAGGAAAAATATGTCTTAAGCACCATGCATTGACAGCCATTATTGTATCCAGCTCATCCCATCATTCTCGTCATAATTCTTCCTCCTTTGTGATATGCTGCGCCATAAGAGTCTCCATCTCAAATGCGTCCCCTCCCACAAACACCAGAGAATCTTCACTGGCAATAACACAGCACTTCCTTATGAGAAGGGAAAGTGTCGCTAAAAAAGCGCGCCTTTCCGAGGCATACAATGTCACGGAATAGAACTACCGCACTAAACCACAACATTATCAAAAGATAGAATGTTGTCAAGTCGGAGACTTAACCGTCTACAGTCGCTTACATAGTTGGAGCCGTGACATACAGATCGTCTTGCCAGACAAGATGTCATATACCCTTAATAACGACGTTTTCACTCGGCATATGGCTCGAGAGCTGTCATCGCCACCTCGGTCAGGTTCCTAGGCGGTCGAGAGCCACTCGGCAATCACCTCGTACATACCCGGCAATCCTACACATGCCTTTAGTGTCGGGCGGCTGTTCCACCATAATAATATAGTCTATTCGGTTGCAGTCTTAGTCTGCTATAGTCTCATTGTAGTCTGTTTTATCGTAGTCTAGTCGCAGCCCTGGTCTCATCGCAATCTACTTTCATCTTGTCGTAATCCGCCATATTTTCCTATAGGTCCACGAGAAATGCTGTGCCAGTATAGTTCGGTGAACGTGCAGTAGTTTGATCAGCCCCTGTAGCAATATATAGCTGCTCCGTGATACGTGTCATTGTATCACGGTCACCCGGTACCAGCGCACGAGTATTGCATACCATTGACACACAATGGTATCACCTTGCCCTAGACCAGCTCACGCCCTGCAATACGTTGAGATTCTGAAGACCAGAGCTTCCCTCTGCCTAGTAAGCTCATTCGCACATCATCTACAGCAGTTTGTCTGATTATATTAATGAAGCAGAAGGGAGGCTGCAGCAAATACGTGCACAAACCGTACTGCAATAAACAACGCCAGCAGCAGTTTAATCTGATGGCTTCGCGCTCGTACTACACCATCATGTACGTGCGGTGATGAAATGCGGGCGAGCAAGCAAGCACGAGCCATCAGAAGAGCAAATTGTTGCTGGAGAATCGAAAAATTTCTTCAGCCAAGTTGTACGGAGTATGCAGGTTGCAAACATGAATCAACCAACCAACCACCTAACTTTCGAACTTGCCCTGTCACTGTAGCAGGACGGATGGACCCGTCTGAGTCTGGATCTTAACAACAGCTCTTAAACTGATTGACAAAGCTGACGTATGACAGTCTTATACCGGTTGTAACATGGCGTTGTCCTAGTTGGAGTGGTGGCACCTATCTGTGCCGGTGCGCGCGAGCAGGGTCCTACCATATTAGGCTTAGCCCTGACTTCCAGATTGGTCTATCCAGATTAGAACCCCCGCAGATCCATACCAGTCCCTCGGTCCCAATCTAGCATACATCTAGCGGAGGGTGCAGCCCGGCTCACCCCTCCCCACACAGCGCGGCTCACCCCTTAAAAATACACGAAGTCTAAGTACATATGCCTTCGTTTTTAGCGAAGGAGGTATAACTAAGTAAAACGAAGGGTTCTTTATTGGAGAAAAAAGTGAAAAAAAAAAATTTTAAAGAGAAATTCCTAATTTTTTTATACTTTTAAAATTTAATAATAAAACTATTAAAAAATCCATAAAAATATACCGATTTTAATGTATTAAAAATTTTTTAAAAATTATTATTATTTAAAAAGTTATAGCTATATTAAATTAAAATATTTTAATATTTATATTATATATATATAATAATAGTTAATATAAGCTATATAAAATAAAAAAATCTAGCGTTAATTAATAATATTGTTTTTTTATTAAATTATATTATATATATAAAAACATTATAATTTATAGCATAAAAATATAGCTAATATAGCTAAATATAATGTTATTTATTAAATATTTAAATTTATATTTGCATTTTTATATAATATTAAAAAAAACTTAATTATAAATTATTTTTAATTGTTATTTTTGTTGCTTTTATTATTTTATATTAAAAAAAATAAATTAATTAAATATTATTATTATATATTATAAATTTTTATATTTTATTTTATTATTTAATATTATAATTAATAACAGCTTTTTATTAATGTTTTTAAGTTTTAAAATTGTGGTTTTATAGCATTATTTTTTATATCCTTTTTTTTTACGTTTTAGCTATTAAATAATTAATATTTTTTAAAAACTTTTTTTGTTTAATTTATATTAATGCTTATATAAAAATAAAGTTTTTAACTAATTAAAAATTATAAATTAATTAAAGCAGTTTTATTTTTTATAATAAGTTTAATAATATTTAAAATATATAACGTTATTTTAAATATAATTAAATAGTTTAAATTATATATTTAATATTTTTATAAATATTATTTTTTATTTTTAAGTTTTATTATTTTTAAAGCAAGCTATATAATTAAATATAAAATAAAGCTATATTATTAATAATTTTAATTTATAATCTGCATATTAAATTTAAAGCATAAAAATTATAATATATTAATATTAAAAAAAAATGTTATTATATTATATAATTAATAATAATATAAGCTGTTTTTAATATTTAAAAATAATAATTTATTATTTTAAAAAAAAAATTATATATTAAAATTTTATAGCATGCATTTTTTAATTATGTATATATATAAACTATTGTTTAATATAAACTAATACAGCAAAATTATTATACCCCTTAATACTACTTCAGGACAAAAGTTACTATAAAAGGCAATCGGCAGGCCAAAGATATCAGACCTTCGGCGCCACGAACGGTCTGCTCGCGCCACAAATCTTCTGCTTGCGCCACGAATGTTTTAGTCTAGCGCCACAAATGTTTTTGCTGCCACACGCGCGCACATACCCCGAACGGTTGCCGAAAGCAACAACTAACAAATAGCCTGCTAGTAGCGCGTGCATATTCCGATCATTCTGCGAACAGTCTCCACGTGCGCTATAAATCTGTAGCTGCGCCAATCGGTCAGCGAATGGTTTCCGAGGCCAACCCCTTAGTAGTACAGCAGGGCTTTGCGCCACGAATCTTTTGGCTGTACGCCACAAATGGTTTTGCCGGCCCACTTAACCAAGATTTCATCCCTTTGCTACCGGTTACTTAATCCAGTGCGTTCTAAAGTTTTTTTATAAAGTTATTATATTTTGCTGTTTTTTTTTTTATAGCAACAATTTATATATATAAACTAAAATAAATAATTTTAAAATTCTAGTTTATATATTAAATTAAATAACTTTTGTTATAACTAATATAAATATTAATAATAAAGGTTTATTTATACTTTTAAGTTTTTTTTTTTTTAATTAATATAATGTTATATAAAATTAATAAGTTTTATATTATATTATAAATAAAAGTTTATTATTTTTTAATATTATAAATAATTAAATTTATATATAATAAAACATAATAAAACATAAAATATTTATAAGTTAAAAATAATATATAAAACTATAACTAATTATAAAAAATAAAATAATATATATTAAATTAGTTATTTTTAATATTATTATATTATTTAATTTATTTTTTAATAATAAATTATGCTGTTTTTAGCTTTAATTATTATTTGTTATATTAATTATTAATTAATTAGTTTTTATTATGTTTATTTTTATTGTTTTAATAATGCTTACATGTTTTTTAATTTTTTTTAAACTTAAAAGTTATTAAACTTTAAGTTTATTTATTATAACTTTAATATTTAAAATAAAAACATAATATTAAAATTTAAAAAAAGATTAATTAATTAAATATAATAATATATTATTTTAAATTTTTATAAAAGTTATAATGTTATTTTATAACTTTAAATAAAAACATTTTTTTTTTTATATAAAAAATTTAAACATTTTATTTATTATTTATTATTAAAAATATTTGCTTATATTAATTATTAATAATAATATAATTATAATATAAGCTTTATATAACTTATAAGCTATTTTTATTAAAAAAAAATAAAATTAAACTGCTTAAAACTAATTTTATATAATAATAAATTATAACTTTTTATTAAAATAATGTTTAAATATAAATATAAATATATTATTATTATTATTAATTTAATATTTAATAATTTAAATTTATAATAGCTAAGTTTGTTTATAATAATTAATTAGTATATTTTTATTATGTTTATTAATAAAATTAATAAAATTTTAACTTAAAAAAAGTTAAACTTAAACTTTATAATATTAGCACTGTTTTTAAAAACTAAGATTTTTTTAAAAGTTAAATACTTTTTTTAATAAAACAATTATATTAAAATAATATGTTTTTATTAAAAACTTTTTAAAACATTTGTTTTTTTGTTTTTTAATATTAAAGCTAAAAAATGTTTTAAATTTTTTTTAAATAATTAAAAAAAATTAAAATTAATTATTAATTAGTTAATATATATTATAAACAATATTATTAAATAATTTAAAAATAAATATATTTATAAGTTTAATTATAAAAAAAATATATTTATATATTATAGCTTTATTTATATTATATATTTAAATAAAAAATTAAAACTTTTTAATTTTATTAATAATAATATTAAAGTTAATTATATTATAGTTATATTATTTATAAAAACTTAATACTTTAATAAATAAGCGTTTATAAAAATATAAATAAAATTAATAGTTTTTATATTAATTAAAGCTAATATAAAAAAAGTTAATAATTTAGTTGTTATAAAAAAATTAATTATATTTTTAAACATAAATATTATAATATTAATTATTAATTTTAATAAAAATATTAAGTTTATAAAAAATAAATTTATTAATATTAATAAAATGCTAAATTTAATTAATAAAAAAAATATAATATAATTATTAATATTTATAAAAAAATAGTATTAATTATTTAAGCTAAATAATATTAATAATATAAAAAAGTTTATTAATAATATTAAAAAATTAACTGTTAAAAATTTAGCTATAAATAATGTTATAATAAATATATAATAGCTTTAAATTTAATTTAAGCTATTAATATTAATTATGTTTTATATTATAATAAAATAGCTTTATTTTAAAATTAAAAAAAGTATATTTAAAAACTAGCATTTATAAACATTTAATTTTAATTAGTTATATATAATAAACGGACCTTTAAAACAAATTAAACATAAAAAACAAAAATATTAAATTTTATGTTTTTAAAAGTATTATTTTAATAATATATAATTAAAACTAATTATTTATATTAAATAATAATTAATTAAATATGTTTTATAATAAAACTATTACTTAAATTATTTTTTTTAAGTATAAATATATTTTTAGTTTTAAAATTATAATATTAATTAGTTTTATAAATTAAATTTTAATGTTAAATTTAATTAAATAACATAATAATTTAAAATTATACTGTTTATTAAGCTATATTTGTTATAATAAAAATAATAAATTATTAAGCAGTTTTTTAGTTTTAATTAATTATATTTTATTTTAGCTTAATAATAAAATAGTTTATTTAAAATAAATAAATATTTAAACTTTGTTTTATTATAAAAATAATTTATGTAAATTTTTTTAAATGTGTTATTTTTTTATAATAATATAATAATATAATTATTTTATAATTTATATTTTTTATAAAAAAACTTTAGGACGCACCGGATTAAGTAACCGGTAGCAAAGGGATGAAATCCTTGTTAAGTGGGCCGGTAAAACCATTTGTGGCGTACAGCCAAAAGATTCGTGGCGCGCGCCCTGCTGTACCACTAGGGGGTTGATTTCGGAGACCATTCGCCGACCGATCGGCGCAGCTACAGGTTTATAGCGCACGCGGAGACTGTTTACAAACTGATCGGAGTACGCGCGCGCTATTAGCAGAGCTATTGCTTCGGAGACTGATCGGCATACGGGCGCGCGTGTAGCAGCAAAAGATTCGTGGCTTGTGCAGGTCTGCATAGCCAACTATTCGTGGCACGAGCAGACTATTCGTGGCGTGAACAGACCGTTCGTGGCGCCGAAGGGCTAATATCCCTGGCCTGCCGATTGCCTTTTACGGTAACTTAAGTCCTGAAGTAGTATTAAGGGGTATAATATTATATATATATAAATATAAAAAAATAATAAATTTTAGCTATTTATATTAATATTGCTTTTAAATTTAACTTTTTTTTAATATTAAATATTTTTTTTTTATATAAATTATTATTTAAACTATAACAAAAAAACAAATTAACAAAAAAACAAACAATAAACCTTAAAATAATTAGGTTTAAAATTGCAAGTATTTTAAAATATTTTTAATATAATGTTTTTTATACTATATAATTATTATTAAAAATAAATAAAAAAAACAAAAACAATAAAAATAAAATAAATAATATAAGCAATATAGTTAATATAAGCAATATAGCTAATATAAACAATAAAAACAATATAAACAATATAAGCAATATAAACAACACAAGCAAAACAAACAAAATAAACAAAATAAGCAACAAGTGTACAAAAATATATATTAATATAATATTTAATTAAAATGCATTTTTAAATAAAAAAATTATAGCTATAATTATTATTTAAAAAAAATTTATTAAATTATATAAAATTAATAATAATACTATTTTTTTTATAATAATTAAATATATAAATTATATTTAATTTAATAAATCTTTATTTAATATAAAATTAATATAATATAAAAAGTTGGCTTTTATTATAATAAATATAATATATAATAATATAATTAATATAAAAAAATAAAAATATTAATATAATAAAATAAATAAATTTAATAAAAAAACGTTATAAGTTATATATTAATAGCTTTTTTTATATAAGCAGCTATATATAAATAATATATTATATTTAAAAATAAATCTGCAATATTTATATTATATATTAAATATAGCTTAAATTTTAATACTACTTTTTATTATTACTTTATTTTTTAATTTAAAAAATAAAATATTAATAATATTATATAAAAGCTTTAAAATAATTTATTTATTTTTTAATATTTTAAGCAATAAAATATAATAACTTAAAAATAAAAATAAATTAAACTAAAACTAAATATATTATTATAAATAAAGCTATTAATAATATTGTTTATATATATAATTTTTTAAATAAAATTAAAATATTATTAAAAAGTTTAATTATTTATAATAATAATAATAATATTTATTAATTATAACATAATAAAAAAATATAATTTTTATAATAAAGTTTATATATTATATTATAAAACCTTTAAATATTGCTTTTTTTATTTATATTTAAAAAGCAATAATAAATAACTAGGTTGTTTTTAAAAAAAAAATAATAATTATATAATTTATTTTATAAATATAAAAAATATAACTTTATAGTTTTTAATAAAAAAGTATATTTTATTGTTATATAAAAAGCATATATAATTTTATATTAAATGTTTTTTTAAAATTAATTAATAATATATTAAATAATATAAAGTATATGTTAAAATTTTAATAAAAAAAAGCTTAAAAAATAATTATAACTAATAATATTTGTTTATTTATTGCTTATGTTTTTTTTAGTGCTATTATATTATATAAATATTATAATTAAAAAAAGTTTTTTTATAAAAAATAATATTTATATAATATATATAATAAGTTTATTATATTAATAAAATTAATAAAATATATATAATAAAAAAAATAAAATATTAAAAATAGTTTATTTAATTAATATTTAAAATTATATATTTAATTTTA